>BRDA01023674.1:0-18203 GCA_036984385.1 Crenuchus spilurus
TTAAAAAAAAAAAAAAAAAAAAAAAACGGTCGGGTGCTTTTTAGAGGGTCGGGCGGGGATGATCACCAATTCTTTTTTTTTTACTTGGCCTAATGCAATGTCTAATAACCCCAGTGAATGGACAGATGCTCCTACCCAGACATCTATTTTTTATCTTATCAAGTCTCCAGGTAAGCCAATTACCAGTGAAACTCGACTTTTGAAAATATTTTACTTGCCCTGTGCTCAGATATTTGACCTAGTTATGTTAGCCTGAGCTACAAACAGTAATGTTAGTAGCCTAAAAAAAACCTGGTCCCGGGGCCCTGAGTGGCTCAGTGGACTAAAGTGCTGTCAGTATGATCTGAAGATCGCAAGTTTGAATCCCAGGTCATGCTGCTTGTCATCACCAGCCGGGGCCCGAGAGAGCAAATTTGGCACTCTCTCCCAGGCACTACTAAATAATGTTGGCTGGCTCAGGTGTCTGATATATCAGAACTGGACCTATCAGAACTGGAGACATATCCTGCACTTTCCTTCAAGAACATTGGCTGAGATGTATCAGCATCAGTTGGAAAAGAGGCGGAGCTTGACTTCACATGCATCAGAGGAGGCCTGTGTAAGTCTGCACCCTCCTAGAGTCAGATACATTACAAGTGATAGGGAGAGTCAACAAAGGGGGAAATTGATTGGCTACTAAACACAAAATCAAGTAAAAATTATATATATATATATAAACAAACAACATGGTCCCCATTACAACTCATTTTATATATAATGTCAGATATAGAAAGCTATCGATTTTTATACAGTTGTTAGCTGACATGATTTTGCAAAGTGAATGAGTGCAAGCATTAGACTACAATATTATTCATGAATACTGGTTAGTTTAAATTTAAATATGGAAACATTTTAACCTTCCCTGTTTTCCTACTGCTGAATGAACAAAAAGGACAATTTAATTAACGACATTTAACTGTCAACTGTAATTCAACATCATTGTGGCAGGTCTAGCTGTCACCACATATGTCTTAAAGTGTAATAAACAGTTAATAACAAACTAAAAAACAATATGAATTTAATTAAACAGATAATGGACAGTTCTGACTCTTATATAAGATACTGTAGATCAGCTGGAGAATTTAAATGTGCACTATCATCAAGCTGGCACGTAATCACTGCTGACTCATCATAAAATGTGAATTGTAATCTATAATCCTGTGTACCCTTACAAACATACCTGCTCAACCAGAAAAAAACTTGTGAAGCACTGCCTATACCACATACACAAAGCTCAGCCACATGGAGGCTGGTTGGGAAAACACTGTGAGGACAAATGTCTATTCACCAAAAACAAAACATGACATTCAACTGGGCAGAGAGAGAGAGCGAGAGAGTGCAAGAGAGAGAGAGAGAGAGAGAGAGAGAGAGAGAGAGAGAGAGAGAGAGAGAGAGAGACAGAGAGAGAGAGCGCGAGAGAGAGAGAGAATGCAAATAGTATACAAAAGAACAAAAAGGCCACAGCAGAGAGAAGGTCTTTAATTTGTTAGCAGCACACCGGCTACTTTAAACCCCAGCCCAGAGTAAAAAAAACATTTTAAACTAAGAATCTAATATAATACTCACTATAACTTTTCCTTTTCTGCATTATTTGCTGACTCATATAGTCATCTGGCATTCCTTTTAATTAGGTCAAAAAAGAGAATGAAAATGACAGATTCACAGCCAGACAGCAAAGCAGGCTGCAGCTAAATGGTTGCCAAAACAAACAAAACAACAATTACTGGAATTAGTTTTAATCTTGCTAGCAGTAGCAAACCTTATTTGCTCATAATTGGTCCGGTTACTCTACTGTCTCCTAATATCAACAAGTAAAGACAAGGCTCTCATTTCCAACAGAGCACAGCCGATGTGACAAAAACATCATGATACTTGACATTCAAACAACAGCCATTTTTTGCTAATATATAGATCTCAAACATGAATAAATAATTCCACAAGACAAGACAGAGCACAAGTATGTTGATACCTATACAAATGAAATGATGGGATGACTTCCCTCCTGATATCGATTCTTATTAAATTCAGAATAGCAGCAGATTCAGAGTACTGATCTGATATCAGTGCTAGCTTTTCTTCAACTCAGATACTTAATGTCGAAGCTGCTGCTAATGTTAAAATGTTCATTCCACATCATTACATATCTATTGTATGAACTTTCTGAGACTGAGCTTTTTCAAATGAGGCATGTCATTTTATATTTAAGAAGTTAACTGATAACTATGAATATCCAAGTTAACTTCTCAGAATCAATCAAACATCTGCACATTTCATTTTTAGCTAAATTTGTAAAAGTCTTCTCTACGTATTAGCTGATGAAGCTATTCTGATGCACTGTCATGCTTTTACATGGGGACTTTTATTTTGACATGCTTCAGTGCTTTAAGAAAATAGCAGTTTTCATATTCGGAAACAGACACTTTTTAAAATTCTCCTTAAACAACATGTTTGCAATATGAAAGTGAGAATATAGCCTCATTGTGGAATGGCTTGTGTTCACTTTAGAAAGACTGAAATGAATGAATATGGATTTGCCACATCTGCCTGATATCAGTTTAATTGGAGCTGATTTACAATCCAGTTAACTGAACTGGATCATCAGTAGATATATATATCATACCAGGGGTTGCACAGACTGGTCAACTTGTCAACTTTGCTGCTCAGAAAAAAAAAAACAGTTTTAAACTGAAAGTTGACTAGTCCCAATGTGGATGCCTCAGAGAACAGTGCAGTGCTTAGCAGGTCAACCCAGCATCAGTGCATCAAGAGAGTGGAAATATATCACCAAACCACTGACTGAGTCTGACCCTGAATCCTTGTCTTCCTTCCAAAGTTTAATATTTATTTATAAATACATTTGCACTTCAATGGGATTTGTATAATATAAGTATAATTGTTGCTGCTAGGTTGCAACCAAATTAAACCACTTGCCCAATATTGTGTAGTCTTGTCTCATCCCGACAACAAAAAGCTCTGACCTGTTGAGGCATAGACTCCATAAGACCTCTGGAGGTTTCCTGTGGTGTCGGGTAACAAGATGTTAGCAGCAGATCCCTTCAAGTCTTGTAAGTTGCTAGGTGGATTTGCTGTGAATTGGACTTACTTGTCCAGCACATCCCACTGTTGCCTGATCAGATTAAAACTGGGGAATTTGCCAAGACAACACCTTGAACTCAAGACAGGTCACCACCTTTCACTGCTCGTTTGTCTAGTCTTGATGCTCATCTGCTTATTGTTGGAATCTTAGGTTTCCATATTATGGATTTTACACCTAATACACTCCAAGAAATGCAAAACAATACACTTTTATTTAAGCTACTAACATATTAAAAGCCATTACATTATGACCCATTTGACTTCATATATCTGCCTGTAGTTATCCATCACTCTTGGTTATATGACATATATTAAAGATGTTTTGAACATTAAGATGTGTTAGGAGTTTCATATTAAACATTTAAAACTTTTCATGATTTTATCTTTGCATGCAAGAAGAATATGTACATGAATAACCCCATTTTCAGCTTTTCCTCCCTAACAGTGCACTGCAGTAATGATCAATGATGATCAACTGGCTTCTTTTTGTCCAGGACTGAAGTTCATCAAGCCTGAGTGCAGAGGCTGTAGTCAGTGTCAAGTATATGACATCTGCTAGCGGTTGTATTTAATTTCCTACATTTCCTGATTCATATACACGTATTTTACATATTTACCAAATTACATAACTATGACTGCTTTGAAAAAATGCAAATGATCCATCTCTTAACTTAGTTACTTGGTTGGTTGATCTTCCTCTCTACACTACTTTAGCAGTGAGGAAAATACAGATAACTACAAAAGTGAGATCATACAGGCTGATTACAGCAGCAGATACATCTACTGTATATACTATTACTTTACATTTACATAGTCAAGTTTTAGGTATAAAAAGCAATCAC
The DNA here is from genome assembly GCA_036984385.1 of Crenuchus spilurus. Lineage (NCBI taxonomy): Eukaryota > Metazoa > Chordata > Actinopteri > Characiformes > Crenuchidae > Crenuchus > Crenuchus spilurus. The sequence continues at coordinate 3,978 of BRDA01023674.1, forward strand.
GTACAATCTTGCATTATGATTACTATGTCAGTAGGATGTCACTGATTTTATCACAAATTTGTATCATGAATGTCCTGCCTATAAACTACTCCAATCTGAACAGGGCTACAAAGGTAATCAGATAAACACATTTTGGCAAAACTTTTGGCAAAATGTTAACTCTCTGGCATTGAGAAAATCCATTGCCATCTGCAAATGCATGCAGTCACATGAGCATCCTCACTCACATACTACCATAAACACACATGCTGTAGTTACCAGCTCAACCATATCATCATTACTGCACTATAATGTAGACTGAGACACATATCAGCAGTGCAGGTGAGAGATCCAGGAAGGTTGTGTAAACACACTCACATATATGCACAGGGTGGGGTGGGGCGGGGTAAGGGAGTTTTTTTGAACAATGTTTTGGCTGAAGCTTGGAGATCACTCCAAATCTTGAGATTTTATGGTGAGTCACTGTTACAGAGGCAAAGAAATGAAAAGTTTTAATGTAACTCCACTTTATCTGACCTGTCAAGAAAAATGAAAACGTGTTTTGTTTTGTTTTGTTTTGCCCACAGATCTAAAGGATAACCCACACTGATATTATCCAAGAACTGGTCTTCAGAAAAGTATGTAAGAAACGGCTCCATACAAGTGAACAACTTAGACTGTGTCAGTTTTCCCCCACAAACACACACACACACACAGAGATCAAGTATGACATGGATAATGTTCAAATGATTTAAGGGGTTGTTATCAAAGCATTTATGATGTACCTGCCATAAAACCAACGTCATACTTCAGGTTCAAAATCAAAAACATGTATTTAACTCTTCATGAACCTAGCACTCAATCAGCTGCATTACAACATTATCTCTATCTGTAGCTTATTTACACACAATTTCAATGTTTATCCTGTAAGAAAGGAAAATGTTTCACCACCTGCCAATTAGCTTCCATTGTAAGTGTGTACTGAGTAAACAGGTTTTGTATTCTTGTCTAAGCAATGGGACATTATTATTCTTGGTTGGTCACTATGTTTCAGATTTGGGAATAGAAGTGGGAAAATTATATTTTAGCATTACTGTGATAACCACATCACAATACACCTTTCTGTGTATTCTATGTATAACAGCAGCATTTAAAGAACACTGAACAACTACACAATTCATTACAAAGAGAGCAGAATTAGTAGAAATGGCATATCAGTAATCTAATCCTGTAACAAATCTACCCCCAAACACCACATATTCACACTGTGTGAGGTCATGTTGTTAACCATGTATTTCTTCTTGGTTTTGAGAGTATTTTAAGCTTTTAATGCTAATGTTAAGGCTATTCAACATAAGTTGCATTTTGGCATCTGCTGTAAGGGTGCAAAATTTGTGAAAGCTTGAATAAAAATCAATATCATTTACATTTTTGATAGCCGTTTTTAAAAGTGCCAGAACTGGCACATAGCAATTTGAATGGAAAAGGCTGTAGGACTCCTATGCTTATGCAGACTGGCTTTGTGGGCACTGGAGGTAAACTGAGTAATCCATGCCGACTTCAATTTCTCTTAGGAAAACTGACCTGACTTTGGCCAGACTCTCAAATTCCACATGCTATTAAAACACAATATGGCAAACAGACATGGAGAACATTATCAGACGACTGACCAGACATTCTTATAACATTAGGTTACAAAAGCACCACCTTTGTATACTATAATGTAGAATTATGCCATCACACTGTCATTGTCATATGAAACGACCATATTCATTTTTGTGTTATTTTCCTACATCATGTGAATACTGTAGCTGTCATTTAACTGATGTGAACATGTCACAATGAATAGACCAACATAAAGGCTCTAAAATTGCTTATATAATACCTTTACATTAACTTACATTAAATGCTGATAACATTTTTACCTTCTTCTGTAGAGTTCTGTAGACTACAGAGTGTTGATGTGAAGCTCAAAATGATCAGACAAAACCGATTAGCCACATATAAACTTCTTCAAAGTAACATTTGAAATGTAGGGTTACAGGTTAACTTACAGGTTAGCTCATTTAAAAGAGAAGTGGATATGACTAGGACTAGGCTTAGGGATAGCTATTTTAGCTATTTAGTTAGAGAGTCAACACTGAAAGAGTAAATTTAAGCATTTTTATATTGAACTACAGCACGTCTTCTACCTCATTAAACATTTAGCTAGTGTAAGAAGGCTGTGACGAAAAAGATATAGAAGCAGACATAGATCCAGACGGATTAGTTTAATAACAAAAACAACAAACAGACTATGGCTGTGATACCAAAAGACAAACGACTTGACAGGGTTAACATGAACAGACGCTATCCTAACAATACACAGAATGACAGACGAAGGACTGAATCACAAGGAGGGCTTATAAAGCACACTTAATCACAGGGGAAATACGAGAAGGGCTGTGTACTTGCCAATACACAGGTGTATACAACAAAATGTGACATGACACAATGACACTAGGGGTGTGGACATGACGTAGACCTGACGTAAAAGAAAACTAATGCACATGGCAGAGACAGACGGGGCAGGGGGCGTGGCAAGGGATGTGGCAGGGTCCCAGCTAGTTAATTAGCCTAGCTAACCGGCTAGCTCTTTTTCACCCAACCTATGGCTTTGCTGAAGTGTCATGAGTTGCAGCTATAAATTACTCTATTTCACAAGTGAATGAGTGAATGAAGGCCAACAACTGCAGCATTATTGGTAATAAATAAATTAAAATAAACATGGACACCAATATCACTGTATCAAGTTTACCCGAAAAATACATAGTAGAACTAATGGACACAATGTTTTTGTAGAAGTAACTCTCATATTCAGGATATATTACATTAACTACAACATACTACATGCATTTGACTTTAAAATGTAAATCACAAGCTGGCAATAATGTCCTATTCCAGCCTGCTGTAAATGTTTGGATGCTTTCTTTGAATGCTTGGCTTGTAAGAGCACCTGCAAGGTCATGTATGTATTTGAGCGATGAAGAAAAAAGAATAAAATACGAAAGCAAAAAGACTTCCCAAGAAAGCACCAAAAGGTTAACACACACACACGAACATGACTTTGAAATACCAGGCAGTCACTTTGAATTTGGCTTACATTGACATGTTAAAAACAGGACTGACTCTTTGCCCTACCACTAATGCATGTTCAGTAAAATCACAATGCTGTTTGGCTGAATTTCATCCGAAAGACAAAGTCTAGCCCACCATCCATTTCTCCTATAGATCTACCTTCTTACAGACATTAGCTTCAACCCTAATGAAATCAACCTCATCCATCTTATCATTGTCCTCAGAAGTTCTTCATTAGCTGAAGGAAGTGTGTAAGACTGGTCTAGACAGTTTATGACTGATAAAACTGTGCAAACAAGGTACATATATTATAGACTTTCCATGAGTATGGTTCATACACAAAGGTACAGTGATAACAGTATTGATACCTAGAAGTAGCATTGTGAGAGAAATATGGTATCAGTCCATCTCTAGGGTGAATCTATTCTCTGAACGACTGCTCATGATCTGCAATGAATTTACACTTACGATTAACGGCATTTGCCAGACACTCTTATCCAGAGCAACATACAACAGTGCTTTGTTTCCATTAAGAGCTCAATTATCTCAGCTAGTACAGACAGGTTAGAGTCCAAACTACTCTTCAGTTAAGACAACTGAACTGAACTCGGTCAAGCCAAGTCATACTAGAAGTCTGAAGAGACTGGTTGGTCCATTTTTTGCTTTGCAGGTGAGCATCAGGATTTTAAATCTGATGTGAGCAGCTATAGGAAGCCAGTGAAGTGAATGCAGCAGTGGAGTGATGTGAGAGAACTTGGGCTGATTGAAGACCAGCCAAGTAGCTGCATTCTGGATCAGCTGCAGGCGCCTGATGGCTCTCATAGGAAGACCTGCCAGGAGCGAGTTGCAGTAGTCAAGTTTTGAGATGATGAGAGACTGGACAAGCACCTGGGTGGCATTCAGTTAGAAAGGGTTGGATCCGTCAAATGTTGTAGAGGAAGATAGTTTATAAAAAATGTAACCAAATTACTAAGTATGTATCAACAATTTAATGTCTATCTGCCAAAGTTGTGTTGTCTTACGAGACATTTGTTGACTCGAAACACTAATCCTAGAAGCCAATGGGAAAATTATAAATTGCTGTCCATGATAATTGACCTTGTCTTACACTTACAGTAGATAGTTTTAAAAAATACTGTTTCAATCTATTTAACAAACAAAACAAAGAAGAGAGACAAACAGCACACTTCTAAGCTTCCTTCATCCTGGAAATTTTCTGAGGCCATTTGGGATACTGCCACAAGGAAGGAGGAAGTGAAATCTCTCCTGATAATCAGGACATAGTGCCCTGTGTTTTGCCCTCGTCTCATTCTCTGCCACGCTCCAGTTAGTCTGCAACCCAGAAACTGACTGTAAGCATGTCTCTCAACAACAAACACAATTTCATTGAAATTAAATTTATCACTTTTTTTTTTTTACAGAATATCTGCATTGATGCTTATTTTATTATTTCTGATATTAGTCTACAATATAATTCAAAGTCTTACTCTGTGGTGTGTCCTGTGTGGCATCTGAAATAATCCCTTTTCTTAATATCACTCACATCAAAGTGAGATTTGCCAGACAAACTAGGAGTACAAGTGTGCTAGGCTTTAGAGAAAATCCTCTTAAAGTCATCAAAAGAATATCATCAGATGCTGCATTAGTGGGAGCACAGTTATGAATGAATAAGGAAACATCTAGAACCTACAGTGCTGCTATGAATAAATGCTAGTCTACCATATCCCAGTGGATCCTATTTTGCTTTGCCACTCACAACTGAGCTAAAATTCTCTTAAAAACTGCTGACAAATGTCAATTTTAAAAGCAAGAACTTATGCTGCAGACTACATAAGAGTTGTAGTGCCCAAGGTTTGGACTAATGGCCTAAAGTAATGAATATGTATAGTTCACTGATGAACATGTAACAGTGCTGATTACATGTTATTTTCATACATCTGATCTTCTATAATGCTGGTAAAACTAGTCATGTTAGCAAATCTAAACTGCACGACGTGTTTTAACCACATGATTTAATGTGAATAAAGCTGAAGAGAACACAACACGTGGACTAAATAACAGTGGAAATGTCAGATGTGTACATTAATGAGTCAAGTTCACTTTAGCCGGCAGCTGTAATCTCACCAAAGGCTCTGCTCGATTAGTTTTAGCTTAACAAAAGAAAAATAGACGTATTTGAAAGTGACACAGCCAGAAAGACTTTGGTCTGAATCATAATATACATTCATTCACAAACATGCACCAAAACAGAGACACAATCAGCAGTGCCAGCTGCCATGCCTGCCACTTACCTGCAATAAGTCCACTTCATCATGTTAACCACATACAAGCCTAACTAAATCTACAGCCCACCTGCAGCCTGTGCGCGAGAAGACCGAGTTACCCCACAACACGAGACCGTGTGGACAAATAAACACAACTCGTCTAAACACAGACACACAGTTTACCTCACACGCACGCCGGAAACTTCTCAAAACTGCCTCCAAGTTATCCGCTGAGCACAGTCCACTTCTGCTGTCTTTACAGAGCGACGACAAAGCAGACTAAACGTGACGTCATGTTATTCACGCCGCTGCGCTGTGCGCGTGGAACTACCGCCGACCAATATAATGATGGGGAGTTCGAATCACATCAGTGAACCGATTCTTTCGAGCTCAGCGATTCAATGAACCGTTCGTTCAAATTCATAATTCCACATAATACTGTCGGAGTAGTCCGTCCTAAATGTAATATAATGAATAAAAACACACTATGGCTGGATGTGAAACTTATATTTGCGACCAATTATGGGTTAATGATACAAAAAAATATAACACGGTTATAAGTTAAATTGTATAAATATAAGTTACCATATACACATACAGCACTTTGTAGTTCTACAATTACAGACTGTCCATCTGTTTCTCTGAACAGTTTGTTATCCTCATTTCACAATGAAACCCCCACAGAACCATTACAAAGCAGGTATTATTTGGGCAGCGAGCAAAGTTTACAGAGAAGCAGATGGACTACAGTCTATAAAGTGTATAAAGTGCAGCTGTATGATCAGTGCAAATGACACAAGGCGTGTGTACCTAATAAAGTGGCACAGGTGTCAAACTTCAGTCCTGGAGGCTGGATTCCTGCACAGTTTGGCGATATTCCTGATCAAACACACCTGATTCAACTCAGCAGATGTAATTGTCGTGCCAGAGCAGAGAAATCACCTAAATGTGCTGGACACCAACCCTCCAGGATAGGAGTTTGACACTCCTGTAACTACAATCGCTGACCGTGAAAACTTCACACTAGACCTCAAGCAGCTTGGATTGTGTGTCTCTACTCTTCCTCCAAATCTTAATTTACAAATGAAATGCTGAAAAATTTACTTTCAGTGATGCTTTCAGGAGTCATGTCATCTGCTGGTGTTGGTCCACTATGTTATATCAGGTCCAAAGTCCAAATGTCCAAAGAGGACATTTTAGAGCACTTCATGCTTCCATCTACTGAAAGCTTTATGGTGATGAGGATTTAATTTATCCAGCAGGACTTGGCACTGCCCACACTGCCAAAAGTACCAACACCTGCTTTAATAACCACAGTATCACTGTGCTGGGCAGTAAACTCACCTGACCTGAACCCCACAGAGCATCTATGAGCTGTTGTCAAGAGGAAGATGAGAGACACCAGACCCAACAATGCAGACAAACTGAAGGCCGCTATCAAAGCAACCTGGGCTTCTGTACCACCTCAGCAGTGCCACAGGCTGATCACCACCATGCCACACAGCACTGATGCAGTAATTCATGTAAAAAGAGCCACAACCAAGTACTGAGTGTATACTGTACATACGTTTTAGTAGAACAACATTTATGTATTAAACATAATTTTTAATTGGTCTTATATAATGTTCTAATGTTTTGAGATACTAACTTTTGGGTTTTCATTGGCTGTAGAACATAATCATCAACATTAAAAGACATAAACACTTGAAATAGACACTGTGTGTAATGAGTCTATATAATATATTAGTTTCACTTTTTGAACTGAATTACTGACATAAATTAACTTTTTGATCGTCTTCTAATGTGTAATGCACCTGAATAGATATGTGTTCCGTTTACAACACAGTTGGACTCGAGTTATTGAAAAGAACCGATTCAGAAAACAATTCATTCAAGAGTCGGACATCGCTCAGTGTCTCCGTTTCGGTGACACCGGCTCTGATAGCCCCGCCCCCTTTCCCCAGCAACGACAGCGTCGTAGAGGAGACAGACTCCAACAACAAGAAGCTACAAGTCACGTGGTCAGGACCTGGCTCGTTGAAGTGTTGTTTTGTTTCTAACACAGCAGTGCTCCTACAGGTGAGACACATCTGCAGAACTGAACATTTTTACAAGCAGCTTAACAGCATCCACTTCAACTGTACAGCAACCAAAGTGCTACAGCCAACCAGCACACTGTCTGCATTATTCTGCCTGTTATTGTAATGACTGCGCATCACTGCCTGAAGGTATTATGACATTAATTACATGTTTGACCACAAGTAGCACAGTGAAGTGTGACACAAAGTACAAAGAAACATTTGTATTCCATATGATAGGGTTGAACACACATGTTCAAATTCAATTCCGAGGTTAACTTTCCAAATTTAACTTTTTCAATATTTTCTGTGGGTCCATAATTTGCATCTCTAATGTTATAGTACAGCCTTTCCTGGGCTTAGCTAGGGGGTAGGGGTAGAGGACTTAAGCAGAAGATGATGGATGGATGAATGGATGTTATAGAACAAAAGTTTTGCTCTTTTTTATCAAGTCCACTAATCAGTTCCATCTCTGTGTGACCATATGGATAGTGTTCCTCCAGAAAGTCCTGTTTAGATTGTCAGGCTTCTTAAGAGCCTTTTAAAGATTCTTCATTACTGTTGTTTTCTTAGTTATCTTTTGCCTTCAGTTGTTTCCCCTAAATTAGTTTTTCTCAAAACCAAAATAAGATTCAAACTTCAATGTGGTCAACTGAGCTTCAAGTTAGAGGCAACAAAATATAAGGAGGGATGCCAGTGTCTTGGGGAGCTCCCATGCCTGTTTACCTTCTGGCTCTCTCCTTTTAGGTAGGCTGTTCTAGATAGTTCTGCTGCAGTCAATAGCCACACTCTGATATGTCTCATAATCCCTGTGCTCTATAAACCCAACCAGAACTAATTCCATCTTTGTCTTTCTCCGAGTGAGTGATTGTCCACCGGTCTGACCCAAAGCTGATGGAAGATTGTATACTATCACTGCATGATGCCACCTTAGACCAGCTGCCCACCAACAACCAACTACTGTGACAGATGCCCTACACTACTGACCACAATCAAGTTTATATGGACTTTACTGGCTGCTACCTTCCTGTTTCATTACTGTCACTGTATCAGCTCACCTGAACACTACAACAGCATCATAAGATTGTTATTTATCAAGAACTTATAATTAGTTGACCAGAGGAGGATGGGTCCCCCAAGGTTTTGCCACTGTGGCGATTGGCTTGCTCACTGGGGATTTGATGTTTTGTTATTACTAACCCTGTAAAGATGCTTTGTGACATCAGTTATAAAAAGTGCTGTATGAATAAATTTGACTTGACTTAATGTCTTTCCTGTTCTCATTCTCTGTTTTATTCATACTGAAGAGAAGTCACATCTTTTCATCTGTCACTTAACACTTATAAGGGCCTGCAGGTCTTCTCGATGTAATACTTACAGTAGGTGCACTGTTCAAGTACCGTTACTCAGTATTTTACAAGTATTTTCCACCGCTACTTATGAGTGTGTGTGTGTGTGTGTGTAGGGTGGGGGGTCGGGTTATAGATGTTAGATGTCCTTTGTTTCTGGTTCTGACTTAACAACAGTCCTGTTTTGATTGTTTTTATAGATAAATTGTGTTTGAGCTGATTGTATAAACATGCAGAACTGTTTATAGAGTACCTGAAAAACACAATACAATATAAGCATGCAGTTAAACACACACACACACACACACACACATATGTATAAATACATACAGTGCAAAATAGAGCATGAATCTGGTCTGCTACAAAAATCAGTTCTTTCAGTTCTAATGTAAGTGGATTTCTATGAATTTATAATTAAATTTATGTCATTAATCAATTCTGCCACAAAGTCAGTTGTGTCAAAGTCACCCAGGGTCAAGTTAATGAAATTGCCCCTAGCAAAATGGACAGGAAACTGAAGGCAATCAAAGTGCCCACCCTTCCTGTCTGTTCCTAAGAGGCTTGGGCCAATTCCAAAGATTTGAGATCTCATCTGCTGGAAACTGTGGTGATGAAGAATGGGCAGGGTTAAGTATGTCTATCAGAACACAAGCTTAATACACTAAGGTTATAATCATGTGATTAAAATTCTCCATAACATAAAATGTGAGTATATGTGTCTATAATTAATGTTATATGTTCATAGACCACCATCTTGTGGTCATTTTTGGGAAATGCATACTTTATCAAATATCCAGTGTGTATATATACACTGTATGTGTGTGTGTGCGTGTGTACTTACTGCATAGCAATAGGAGTAATAACATGTCTAAAAAAACAAATACTATTTGCACTGAAGTGTATTACTTAAAGTGTATTTTTTTAAAGTAAAAGATTTTAAATTATACTTACTGTGGTGTAAGAAAATGTTCTTGTATAAATATTCAGTCATATCAGAATATTATGACCACCCCTGGTTTGGAATGAATTTGGCCTGGGATATCACAGATGCCATTATAAAAGTGAGCACACCAGTCCGTTGTAACAAGTGCAAAACAATCATCATGGACAAAGGATGTGATTAGACTAATGTCTAAAATGCCATGATAATAGGGTACCAGGTGAAGTGTGGTTCTCAAAAACCACCAACTGTGTGGAGTGATCTAGAGCTCCCATAGTGAAGGTGTATGGAGAACAGACTTCTTGTACATTAAGTGCCTTCCAATGGCATAACATTGGAATTCTACAGTGGAACTCTTAGCGAGTGATACAGAACAATCAATGTGTCACAGTGGACCAGTTAACCTCTATAATGAATACAGGAGCAACAAGGAAAGTGTCAGTGATCATCATTGAGCCAAGTATGGTTATTCCCACTATTAAGTATGTGGTCATAATATGATGGCATAACTGTTTCTTTATATGAACTGTGCTTAAACAAAAGAACATTTAACTAGAATATCATTAAGTTTATCATTTAAAGAAATGGTCACCAACCTTGCTCCTGGAGGTCTAGCTTTGTATAGACTTTATCTTCAGGCATAATCGACTCCACCTGAGCAATCTAATCAATGCCTTCAGACGGTCTTGTTTAGTTGAACAAGGTGTTAGATTTGGGTTGGAGGTGAAACCTACAGTATAGGAAGTTAGATCTTCAGGAGAAGTGTTGGTGAACGCTGATTTAAAAAAGAAAAATTTTAAATTATATGTATATATATACACTGCTCAAAAAGATAAGGGAACACTAAAATAACACATCCTAGATCTCAATGAATTAAATATTCCAGTTGAAAATCTTTATTTATTACATAGTGGAATGTGTTGAGAACAAAATAACATCAAAATGATCAATGTAAATTAAAATTATTATGCAATGGAGGTCTGGATTTGAAATCATACTCAAAATCTCATACCACCTTCATGGAGTCTGTTTCTGACAGTTTGAGCAGAAACATGGATATTTGTTGCCTGCTGGAGGTCATTTTGCAGGGCTCTGGCTCTGCTCCTCCTGTTCCTCCTTGCACAAAGGAGAAGGTAGCTGCACTACCTGAGCAACTTCTGTGGGTTGTAGACATCGCCTCATTCTACCTCTATGGTGAGAGAACTGACAAAATGCAAAAGTGACCAAAACATCAGCCAGAACTTTTGATATGTTTATTTTATTCTGTTTTTAAGACAATCTGATTAAGTTTTGGATAAAATTTATGCAGAAATATAGTTTACAAACCTTCAACCACATCTGTATAAAATGTACTTAAATGTATTTTAGTTGAATTACAGCTTAAATAAAATTGTACTGAAGTGTATGTAATGTATTTCAATGTGAAATAGTAGGTCATTTGTTATGCACTTTATGTGAAATAACAGTTTTGTCTAAAAGTTACAGCCTTAAATCAACTTGTATCTTAAATTGTTTAAAACATGAAATATGAATTATAGTATTTATAAAGTGTTAACAGTAAAAACATGTAATTTTCATGTACATTTTAAAAGTATAATTAAATAAAAAATATTTTACAATAATGTAACACTCATAGAATAAAAATTTAAGGAAAGTTTCAGAGAAAAATCAAACTGCATTTTGCATCAATATAAAACTATATACATTTTGGCAAGCTTTTTCTTTCAGCATGAACTAAAAATACTATAATATTATGTCTTAAATGTCTATTATTGTAGCAGTGCTAAATGGCATCTCTATGTTCATGTTTTAGCATTGGTAATTACTTTTTACAGAAAAACTGGTGTTTTAGTGGGGACTAAAATTACAATCAATGAGATGTGAAAAAATTGATTGATTGATTGACTGAATTATAACATAATTACAAAAAAAAATGGCCTGATTGATATAAATTATGCAAACTGTGTTGAGATCTTTTCCTGTAAACTGAATACTCACAGAATGAGTCATTTGTAAACTTGTAATAAAACATTATGATTGTCATTCTAGAGGCACAACATTCTATTGACATTATTGTGTCAAATACCAAAAAAATACCAAAAATCTTCTCATTTGAATTCCTGGTATTTTGTCCAGTTTTTCTAACACTGTACCTAAAATCTCTGCTGTCCTCTTGTGGGCACTACTATAAATTGCACTAATAAATAATAATTGTGTCAAATTTATTCCTTTGCTATATCAAAAACTGAATTCTGATATCAGTACAATACTTTTGCAACTCTCTAAATAATGTATACTGTTTATATGCCACTGTACATACAGTATGAGACAAAGGTTTGGACATCTTTTGGACATTCAATGGTGTTTTATGATTTAAAAATGTTCTGAATTGTAGATTAATAATAAAGTCATCCAAACTATGAAATTATTTAGTAAACAAACAAGTGTTAAACAAACCAGAATATGTTTATATTTTACATTTTTCAGAATATAAATTGAAAATGCCTTTTGCTTAGATGGCAGCTTTCTTGTCATTTTCTCAGTCAGCTTTATGAGATAGTCACCTGGAATGACTTTCAGTTAACAGCTGTGTCTTGTCAAGAATTAATAACTTGCATTTCTTGCCTCTTACTGTGTTTGAGATATCAGTTGTGTGTCTACTTTGAAGAATCTAAAATCTAAAACATATTTTGGTTTGTTTAACACTTTTAAGTTTACTACATGATTCCTTATGTGTTTCTTCATAGTCTGGATGACTTCAGTATTAATTTACAATGTAGGAAAAAAATAAAAATATTCAATGAGAAGGTATGTCAAAACTTTGACTGGTAATGTATATACATACATACTCACTGGCCATTTTTAGGTAATTCTACCTTGTATCTATGCTTCCACACATTTATCACTGGTACTAATATAATGCTGTCAGGAGATAATGTTTCCCAGGCATTATTAATTAATTATTAATGATGACACACTCTGATTACATCACCGTGATATTAGCATAAAGGAAAATAAAAGACGTGAAATGCTCGATGTCGTATAACTTCCTTCTCTTAAATAGTGACAAAACAGAGGTCCTTCTCCTGGGCCCAAAAACCTTGAGAAATAAATGATCAGGCTTAAATTTAAATCTGGATAACTTCACTGTTACACCTGACTCACTAGCAAAAAATCTTGGTGTCATAATTGACTCAGATTTATCATTTGATCAACACATAACTAAAACTACTAGAACAGCTTTTCTACATCTCCGTACTATCTCCAAGTTAAGAAATGCCTTATCCCTACAGGATGCAGAAAAACTGGTACATGCGTTCATTACTTCTTGGTTAGATTACTGTAATGCACTATTATCAGGATGCTCAAGCAGGAACTTAAATAAACTTCAATTAGTTCAAAATGCAGCAGCCAGGGTTTTTACTAAAACCAGAAAATTTGACCATATTAGCCCAGTTTTATCAGCACTACACTGGTTTCCAGTTGAATACCGAACTGAATATAAAATTCTTTTATTGACGTATAAAGCCCTACATGGTCTTGCCCCAGAGCATTTACAAGACCTTATTTCCTATTATGAACCATCTCGTTTACTTAGATCACAGAGTGCTGGTTTCTTGATAGTTCCCAGAATTCAGAAATCATCAGCAGGGGGAAGAGCCTTCTCTTATATGGCCCGTCATCTTTGGAATAACCTCCCAAACAATGTTTGGGACTGTTGTAATTTTTCTGTATTAGTCAGCCCTTCCTTGAGTGATCACATGTTGTGCTGAGTGTTGACTCTTAAGACAATGCTAATCAAATTCACAACTCTTCACTGTTATCTCGATTGAATCCCACTGTCTTACTGTCTTACACTGAGTTTCCCCATGGTCAGCTAAATTACTATTACTGTTGGCCAGAGGGGGCTGCATTCTCTATAAAAACCTGACTTTAACACAGTGAAGGTAGACAGCGAGGTGGACAGTGAGACAGAAACTGCAGATCTGCTCATCACATCATCTTCAATAATAAAGAAGAATCTTAAACACTCCGCAAGTCTCCTGACTCTCTTCATCTGGTGCTGGAAGAAACATCTATTCAATTAATCTCAAACCCTGGGATCCAGAACAAGTAAAAACTTTTCAACAGTTGGTGCCAAACTATTGGTACCAAAATAAAAATATAATTTACAACAGGACTCAGTCACAGTCTCAACCTTTAAGACTAGGCTGAAAACATATCTGTTTAGTTTGGCTTTTGGTAATTAATACTTTACATTATAGAAAGGTTGTAGATCCAGGGGTGCACTGGCATAGGGATTTATAGTGAACTGAGATGCTGGGGCTGTCATTCTGCTGCTCACGTGATCACTCAGGTTTGTTGACGGTGAACAGAGGGATGCCAGTGTCTTGGGGAGCTCCCATGCCTGTTTACCTTCTAGCTCTCTCCTTTTAGGTAGGCTGTTCTAGATAGTTTTGCCGGACTCAATAGCCACACTCTGATATGTCTCATAATCC
>BRDA01023679.1:2705-29148 GCA_036984385.1 Crenuchus spilurus
TCTATAATCAGGTATTTGTTGGAGTTATTTGTGATAATTAGTGATCTTATCCTCTATACTCAGGTATTTGTTGGAGTTATTTGTGATGATTATTGATCTTATCCTCTATAGGACTCATATCTCCTATTCTAGTGATTAATAGTGTTTATTGAGGTTGTTTATGGACTAATATCTCATATTCTAGTGATTAATAGTGTTTATTGAGAATGTTTATGGACTAAAATCTATCTTGAACCTGGAAAAATTTGCTATGAAGCATTGCACGAATTGGCCGGAGCACGAATGACTTTAGCTCATTGGGTTTCTTGTTCTAATACAGCTCTTAGTCCTGAAGCTGTTTTCATTTTTCATACTGTACTTCTCTCTCAAACTGTAATATCTTTGTGTTCATGTCTGATGAAGCCGGATGCAGGCACTGTGGGATTTCTGCAGATTTCAGGCTGTCTGATCTCAGCATGTATTCTAAATAAGCTAAAGAGGCGTGGAGTATGTGAATGTTTGTGTAGGGGGTTATGATGAGAAGATGAGGCTGGCAAAAGTGTAAATATACTGTTCTACAACCTCTAGCCATACGCTGGACACAGAATGAGATCAACAGGACATGGCTAAGAGCTACAGACGTCCTGTGGAGTTTTGAAGACTTGCAGAGGAATGTGTGCAAGATAGAGTCTCCTGAGGATGTTATTCAACTCGTACTGGACTTTTGAGGGCACTCACAGAACTGAGAAAAAAACAACCAGACTTTGTTCTCAGAATATTATATCTTCTCTGATATTTCCTTATGAGCAAATGTAGACTACAAACATTTTTCTTAAGAACGAGAACGCTATTCATCATTCCTCAGTACACTGTTTTCTGAAATTCAGAAAGAAGCCGTGCCAAGTCCTCACTGGATGCAAAGTTGGCCTTACACTTGCTGAAACAGCCTTATCCAGTTAGCTTTAAGATTCAAAATTCTTAGCCTACAGAGAATATGAAGAGCCTTATTAGTATTCACCAGCATTTATAGACATGATTGGTATGGATATTTTGAAGGAATTTCATTAATCAAACTATAAAAAGAAGTGTTCCACCAATCATATGAGAGTTGTAAGATCTTCTTATTCCATCAGCAATAGTTACCTCCATCATTTTAATGAGTATGAACAGGATTACACCTTCATCTACTTAATCACCTAACAGAGTTATGTGTTTATCAACAGCTCATACTCATTTTTTGATCAGCCAAGACATATTTGGTGTCCAAAGTCTAGTACAGCATTAGAGCTTCAGGGCTAACATAGCTAACAAGTAATGGAAATGTTGCACTAATTAGCACTGTGCCAATGTCAAACATACTGTATGGATTCTGACCAGGGATGAGAGGTATTGAGGGGGCTATTGATCTTTCCTGAAAATGAGGAAAAAGAGCACCAGGGTGGTTGCACTTGTTGATCGTGCTTCAGCATCCGTGGGGTTGTGGGTGGCTCGATGGATGGGTTGACTCTAATAAATGTGCTGCTCTTGCTCCATTGCTCAGGTGCCTATGCATGTAATAAGGCAATATTGTGCAACGTGGCAAAAATGTGACAAGCTGTGCATTGTTTGGAAACATATGTGGAGATTTTCCATTCCCTGGGAATCCCACTGGTCCATAATCAATTCCAGGAGGTCATAGTGCATCTTATTTTAGGGCTCTCAGCCATTCTGTCTCTGGTTGCCATGGAGGCAAACCTATCAAAAAGCTACTAGTATTTATGCAGCCACAACAGGAATAAATAAATAAATAAAACTTCCTCTAGAGGCAAATTTAGCCCGGCCTTGAGTATGTCTATATTTCTGACACCATATGACATTGGTAACTAAAAAAAAATAAGTAAAAATTCTAGCTTCAAGATAAGTTGCTAGAACCTATACACTATTTTTGTCTTATAACTCCAATACAGAACTAAAGAAGCAAACTTTAGTGTCAAACTTCTCTTAGTTACATTTGAGCTATGGAGGCAGTATATAAATAACCCAACAGTCTGAGTTGTACCAAAAATTTGTGTTACTTTGGCCAAGCGCTATGTTGTTTTTGACTCTTTTCTTGGGTTACAGCTTTATATTTGTTTTGTTTTAAATTATATGTATAATTACCTTTTTTGTGGAAACAAGGAAACTTTGCGAGTTACAACCTGAAAAATACAGTTCAGTTGGAATAAAAAAAAAACTACACAGAATTTTTTAAATTTTATAGCACTTTGTTTATTTATGTCACTGATGACTTTGTGCCATTGCTGGATGAGATGTTTAACAATCCCTGTTCTCAATTCTAATTAACTTCTTCACTTACATTTTAATATATGATGAAAACTGACCCACTGGCTGGGTTGATATTGTGTCACTAACCCAGCAGCTGTGAAGGAAAACTACCCAGCACACAACAAAATGATGCTCAATCCAGCATTTTCTTAGATAAAAACAACCCAGTAGATAAGAGTGTGATTTTTAGGTTTTTAAATAAATTCTGCTTTTACAATTATGCTGTCATAAATGTTCCTTTATGTCTTTAAGCATATACAATTGTAAAACTATTTTAACTGTTAAAAAAAAAAACATAAGAGGTAAAAGCACCAGGCCTGGCAAATAAAAGAGACAGTAAAATAGTGAAGAGGAAAAACTAAAACACAAACCAAAAATTGCTGCGACTGGCATTCAAACTGGTGCCATGGGATTGAAAAGCTTGATATGCTGTTCTGCCACCTGTTGTGCCACCGAGGCTATGAGAGAAGGCCCCCAACCGTATGACCTAGAGGATGGAGGAGAAATTTTCTCTGCAACATGCTGAAGACAAACTGAGTGAATATCACCAAAAACAAAAAAGCTCAAGGGTGCTGGGGGAATGAGAAGTTGCCAAACTGGATATGTTCCTAGAAGGACAGAACCTTGCTGGGAAATGTGGGATTACTGGCAGAGTCCTTGCAGTCAAAACATGCACACACACGCACACACACACATAACAGAAAAGTAAGGAAAGCCTCTGGCCTCAGAGAATAAGAGAGTAAAGTCTAGAGACTATGTGCTACAGATTACAGAGTCTGATCTGCAAAGACAAAGTCAGTGCTATGCCAAACACACAACACGAAAGCCTTAAATAAGCCAGTCACAGCTGCGGGTAATAACAGCTTATGTCTGACGCTAGCAAATAAGAGAAAAGGAACCAGTTTCCAATGGCAGAAAGTTACACAGAAATTTACAAGAATAAGCCAATCACAGCTGCAAGCAATGACAGCTGATGACTGACATTAGTGAGTTAGTGGAGAAGCAGATAGCAGCTTAGAGGGGAGCAGCCCCTTATGGTTTCACTTATAGATGGTAAGTAATGTTTATAAATGCAGCTGATCATTAACCAAATGTTATTTGCATATGACATACAGTTATAATTTGGCAGGAAAATACTCGCATAGATTAGGCCAACATTTCCTGAAATGCACGGTACAGCAGCATCCTGATATCCTTCATGTTTCAAAGCTCTTGAAAGCAAATACTTCATAATTATGACTTTGCTAGTCTGAAATACAACCATCTGACGAGCACTTGAAAGAGGCATAAATTCAGA
This sequence comes from Crenuchus spilurus, assembly GCA_036984385.1. NCBI lineage: Eukaryota > Metazoa > Chordata > Actinopteri > Characiformes > Crenuchidae > Crenuchus > Crenuchus spilurus. Next base: position 6,286 of record BRDA01023679.1, read on the forward strand.
TCAGAAGAATTCAAACGGTCTAAAATTCTGGGCAAGTGACACTCAAGCAGCTGCCACAGATGTTGACTTAAATCAGATTACGTGTTGTATTGTGTCAGTTCACTATCTGAGCAAACATGAAAACTGGGCTAACATATGAGTCTCAAGGGTCTTCACAGATGAGCTGGACCAAATGAATCAAACGCTGGTTCTTTGCTGTGCAAGTGAATGCTCAGCTTGGTGGGACTCGGCCACCTGTTCGATTCAAAGCCCATCCCAGTGTTTTTTGAAGGCATGAAACACTGCAGCAAGTGCAGAGGTTTGGCTATTGTCACTCACGCACAGGCAGAGCAGCTTGCAGTGGGCGCGGTGGGAAAGGTGCCTGTGAGAATCATGCAGTGTTTGGTCTCTCAGCAGCTGCTACATTAGCAAGGCAGCTGAGATTCCTCACTTCAATTTTTCATGATGTTTACCCAGCTCTTTGTACTTTAGGGAAAGATCAAGGCGACGTTTTCTGACGGAGGTTGGAAATATTTATTACTCTTTTTTTTCCCTTTACAGTGACTCAGAGTAGGGAGGGTGAGGGGTATTTGGAGGTGAGGTTAATGCCAGGAGAAGGTCCTACAGTCAGGCTAATATGACTAAAACATTTTCGCTAGAACTGTAAAAGTTAATGTTTATTAAACATCAAAGTAAAAAAAGAACAGCAGTAAAACAATAAAAAAAATCACTGTTATTCTTTTTTTCATGGTGAGTATGCACTGCACTGTAACTGTATTAGCTCATTTAAAGTGCTTTTCAGATCAGTAAGACATTTTAAGACAGAAGAACAATGAAACACCAGTGATGTGGGAGTGAAAGTAGAGGTTTCTGAATGTTCAGCTTTGTTAGATCACATTCAGTGAATGCAGTGTGAATTCAGCATCAACAGTCATCACACTCTTAAAGGGGCAGTGCAGATTAAATGGCAAAAATGGCATCTACTGAGGGGCGGAGCTGCATCTCAGAATAAAGCTAATCTAAACACCTGCTGGTTTGTATACTATACAAAATAAAAGTCTCCTGTGATTACTGAAGGAAAGCAATATTGCTTGTACTCATGTCAGTTTGCATATCACAGCAGTAAGAACACAGAAGATGCTGTCTCCATGGTGCTACCTGGACAACACATCACTGGATTAAAGATTTTCTGACCAACAGGCCTCAGCATGTTAGGTAAGACCATACCTGCTTCACCACCACCTCAGTCAGCACAGGTGTACCACAGGGCTGTGTGTTGAGTCCATTTTTATACTCCCTCTTCACTCACAACTGCATGACTGTTCATGAGTGATTGGCCTCAACAGCAACAACAATGATGAGATAGCCTACAGAGAGGAAACTGAGCCTCTGGCTTATTTATCCCCCCCCCCATATCAGATCTGCTTTCCATTCATATATCTGTAAAGGCTCTGCTTTAGTTATATGTACAGACTGTGAATAGTCTCTAGACTCATACTATCTGATAGAAAGAGCAAGACCTTTACTAGCACTGTAAATATAGTTCAAATACTCCAACATGAGGAAAATTCCATGCTCCTTACCTTAAATGTGCATAGTTAATCCACCACAACATCTCATTTAGACAATGCATATGACATCACTGCAGTCATGCTCACTGAGTTCCAAAAAGATTGAGTGGCAGCATTAGCATTCAGTGTCAATGCAGCAAAAACTAAAGCAAGAATTCTTACACAGACAGAACAAAAGAAAACAAATGCTCTGCTGCAAATTATACATGTGTTCTTTGCAGCTATCTAAGGTTTCACTGGGGGCTTATTCCTTCTCTGACAGTCATTTACCTGCACAAATAAAGCCATAGCTTTAGCTTACCAAGTGGCAGTGTTAGCTGTCAACCAAGTAAGCCTAGCTAGCTTAGAGTGTTTCCAATAAAAGCAACACAAATATAAATACTTGTACAAACCTGATCACATACAACCAGAAAATCCTCTGATATAATCATCACTTCCGTTTCACCATTTCCCAACTTCAAGTATGACCGAGTGTTTTTGTATGTCTTCAGGCTTTGCTTATTGCATTATCCCAGGACATAAATGCCAGGAAAGCCAGGAATGTCAGGAATTCTGGTCAATGCTAAAGCTTTTAGTAATTTCGAATGATCATGGATGAGTCCAGTTGCCTTTCAGATGATAATTGCTTGCTTATATAAACAAATGACCCCGTGGTGCACAATATTTTGCCACTTTTTTCCATCTGAGAGTGCATATTTCAGCAGGGAAGTGACATCAATGCACGTCCTCTACAACAAGTGGAAGTGTATATATTAGCAAACTCTATGGCTCAAACCGTGTTACATAATCTTAATTAGATTTGTGGGTTTTACCACTGAATGACATTCGGTGAGCTATAAAAATGAACAGTATTCCAGGTTTTACAAAGGCTGCTAATACTATTATGTCTGCGACATACTTTAGTCTACTTTTATTGACAAGAATATATCTTAGCCTGATTCTGCTGTGTGGATGAAAAGTGCTGAGACATCCTGAGCCACTAAAGTGGTGGAAGCCCCACAAACCTGATTCAGCTCTTTGTCCAGACAGTGAGTAGTCTATAGACTAAGCTCTGTGGCAGCGAGAGGAACACCTTACTGCTACTGTAAGTGTAGTTCAAATACCCCAGCACCAGCAGAGCTGTCTTCTAATACAGATAATGCAGAGCACGAGGAGACGGAGTGCTGCATTAGTATTCTCTAGAGCAGCCTCTCTCTCTCTCTCTCTCTCTCTCTCTCTCTCTCTCTCTCTCTCTGTCTCTCTGTCTCTCTCTCTCTCTCTCTCTGTCTCTCTCTCTCTCTCTCTCTCTCTGTCTCTCTCTCTCTCTCTCTTTCTCTCTCTCTCTCTCTCTGTCTCTCTGTCTCTCTCTCTCTCTCTCTCTCTGTCTCTCTCTCTCTCTCTCTCTCTCTCTCCCCCTCCTCTGCACTTCTCCCTTCTTGATAATTGACATTCTTAGACAAGATCAGAACCAAGCCGGAAGAAAGAAAAGGGAGCGTTTAAGCTGCAGTCTATTCACAATGTGCCTGTTGTTCCTGCGGTAATTACACAGGGTGTGAAAAGATCACCACTGCTTATTGAATTCATATCAAATGAAACGTAGGTGGCAGCATGACTGTCTCCGCTGCTCGCTTACACCGAAATCCTAATCATTTAGTTAGTTTCTTCTCACTTTCTCGCTTCTTTTTCATTCCTTTTGTGCTTTTTTGCCCTTCTTCCTTCTCCCTCCAGCTTACTTGATCCTCCATCTCTCAGTGCCGGTCATTGCTCAGTCTTCCACCCTGTTATCTCATAATGGTCCTCTTTTCACTATCTTGCATCCGTCTTTTATCCCCATTTTGTCCTCTTTGCTTTTGTGGGCTTTTTCAGCACCCCGAGAGAGAGAGATGGGGAGAGAGAGAGAGAGAGAGAGGGAGAGAAAGAGAGAGGGAGAGAGAGAGAAAGAGAGAGAGAGAGAGAGAGAGAGAGAGAGAGAGAAAGAGAGAGAGAGAGAGAGAGAGAGAGAGAGAGAGAGAGAGAGAGAGAGAGCCTTTCATGTGCACTTGCTGTGTAATATAAAAGATGCAGCCATTACCAGTCACGTGACCAACCAATTCTCTCTCATCCTTAGAGGGAACTCTGGAACCATACTGCTGGGTACTTTTTGACACGCGCCCCTGATAATCACTCTCTATATGGATTCTCACTGAACACATTAGTCCACAGTCAAATCTGAATCAGATCAAACAGGCCGCCTAGCTGCAGTTTCACCTGCATCCACTTGGAGGTGACATTTCCACAGTGAAATCAGTCGCCGGCCCAAAGGGCCACATAGGCTGGTAGCCGTTCGCTCTGCAGCCGGCCACACTGTGCTGTCAGCCACCTTTAAATCAGGGCAGATAAAAACAGATGCTGGATTGAAATGTCACGAGCGTATCTCAAACTGCCAGCACATTAACCTCCTCACCCGCCGAGCCTTGCTCCCCTGGGGCCTCCAGTGAACTTCATTGATTAAAAACACTAGCAGGTTACTGGAGATCTGGGGGCATTGAAAAAGGGGGGAAAATAGGCAGAGTAAGCAAACAGGCAGCTCTTTAGCTCCTGACACCACCAGAAGAGAGACAGCAGGAGATATTCCTGGGAAAAGGCAGGGTAGAGAAAAACATGAGCTCAAACAAAACCCTGCTAAGCTTCTGCAGTTATGAGCTCATAGCCCGGTGTGGCTTCACGGTGACATGAAAAAGAAATAAGATTTGTGATGGAGTGGTGATTTAGAATGTGAGGAGGAAATGATGTCTGCATTCGCAGGACATCATAAATCTTCATGTTTTGCTCCACAGTTAGCATTCCCTCCCTTTCACATGTCCTAGACAAGGCATATGATCACCAGACCTCCAGGCTTTAGGGAGAAGCTAAGGGCGATGTCGCCAAAAGTCTTCTTAAAGGGGCAGTCGACCTGGTACTCAGGCAAAAACACTGATGTATCATTGTATTTTAGTGAAGATGAAGTACATTGTGTAAAGTATACACAACCACTGACAGATGAAATAAATGTCACTGATGGTCTTCTTAGAGGATTACTAGGCAGCCAAGTGATCACCAAGATCTTGATCCAAGAAGGTGATGTGCTGGAAGGAAAATGGATGTAAGGAACTGGAACAAGGGCCCAATTGTATCAGAGGATCTCCAAATGGCAGGTCTTGAAGGATGTTCCTGGCCTGTTCCTGCCTACTAAAAGTGGTTCAAGGAAGGGCAATTGAGGAACCAGCGAAAGGGTCATGGGCTCCCAAGGCTGAGTGATGCCCATGGGGAGTGTAGGCTAACTCTGGTTCAGTCCAAATGGCTGAAAACGTTAATGCTATGACCAGAGGACCTCGAGTTTGCTGAAAAAACTGGCAGTGCTCTCTCTGGGCAGGAAAATGGCGCTCTCACTCTCCCCATAACCCACACATTGCAATGTCTGCTGCCTCAGGCGTCTACCGATTGGTCCATTCAGAGCTGGGGTCCTGCGCTTTCCTCCGAGCGCGTTGGCTCCCCAGTGACGATGTATCAGCGGTAGTTCAAAAAGAGGTGGTGGCTGTATCGCATGCAGTGGAGGAGGCATGTGCATGTCTTCACCCCCTAGAGTCAGGGACAGTGAAAAGTGATGTGGGGGGAGCCCTAGCGGATGGGATGGGTTAATGGGTTACAACCACAGGAAGGAGAGAAAATTGACAAAAATTAAAAAAGTTAATGCTGTCTATAAGAGAAAGGTATCAGATGAAGCTGTATAGCCAGGCTTTATCAGTTCTACACTATTTTTATTTGCACCACATCACTTGTAATTATTAAATAATATACAGGCTGCTTAAACAGTCTTGACTCATTCCTGAGTCTTCCACAGCAGCAATATATGGTGAAGGTAATGTTAGGTAACTTTACCTTTATTATGTACTAATAAAACCTTTTCTTATATATGTCATCCATGAAATTAGCCATGAGTCAGAATCTGAGCTGGCTCCTAGTCTTTCAGTATGACAGCATAATAAGGTATATATTAACTTGCAGGGCTACATATACAATACTGTGTTGCAGGGATGGTCATAACTCAAGCATCAGTAAAGGACTATCTTTGGTCATTCCTGACTCATCTTAACTTAAAGCAGACATGTTATACTAATATATCCGCTCTTATTATAATAACATGTACTCTTTAAAGACAATTGCAAAGGGCATGTAACAGATAATACCCTAACCCAGGCCTCATGTGATGTACACTGCTCAAAAAAATAAAGGGGACACTAAAATAACATCCTAGATCTCAGTGAATAAAATATTCCAGTTGAAAATCTTTATTTATTACATAGTGGAATGTGTTGAGAACAAAATAACATAAAAATGATCAATGTAAATCAAAATTATTACCTCTTTGAGGTCTGGATTTGGAATCATACTCAAAATCTCATACCACCCTCATGGAGTCTGTTTCTGACAGTTTGAGCAGAAACATGGATATTAGTGGTCTGCTGGAGGTCATTTTGCAGGGCTCTGGCTCTGCTCCTCCTGTTCCTCCTTGCACAAAGGAGGAGGTAGTGGTCCTGCTGCTGGGTTGTTGCCCTCCTACGGCCCCCTCCATGTCTCCTGGTGTACTGGCCTGTCTCCTGGTATCTGCTCCATGCTCTGGACACTGTGCTGACAGACACAGCAAACCTTCTTGCCACAGCTTGCATTGATGTGCCATCCTGGATGAGCTGCACTACCTGAGCAACTTCTGTAGGTTGTAGACATCGCCTCATGCTACCTCTATGGTGAGATAACTGACAAAATGCAAAAGTGACCAAAACATCAGCCAGAAAGGATGAGAACAGAGAAAAGGTCTGTGGTCACCACCTGCAGAACCACTCCTGTATAGAGGCTGTCTTGCTAATTGCCTCTCATTTCTACCTGTTGTCTGTTCCATTTGCACAACAGCAGGTAAAACTGATTCACAGTCAGTGTTGCTTCCTAACTGGACAGCTTGGTTTCACAGAAGTGTGGTTGACTTGGAGTTACATTGTGTTGTTTAAGAGTTCCCTTTATTTTTTTGAGCAGTGTATTTTACTTCATCAGACACTTTGTAGGGTTAGGGTCATATGCGCAAACTACAACAATGAAAAATCCACAATAATACTTGATCTCCTGCAATGTGAGCTGCATACTTTAAAATTCAGTTTTTTTTTACTATTTGCTCCACAGCATCTTCCAACCCTGTCCCTGGAGCATCAACTGACCCTGCACATTATTATTTACTTACAGTTCTATTTCTATAGACACTCAAAGTCCTTTGACATTTGAGACTAAAGAGTTACCTCAACCAACATCAATGGCTGCATCTAAACCTGGATGGATGGCAGGCGGTCCACACCAGAACTCTCACTGCTATTAGACAGAGATGTGAGGAGAGACTAGGTCAGTTTAGAAAGTGGGAGTTCAGTAATAGTGGGGAATTTAGCCAGGACTTTGCTTTTAGAGGAACTCTATAGGGATCAGATTTAATTTTATGTGTCATGCAGAAGACATCTGGATTCAAATAACTGTAGTTTTTACATATTTTTAGGGTAATGCACCATTTTAGTGTTTTACAAGCTATAATTGTGTAATTTATCAGTCCACAGAACTACAGTAATTAACTTTTACTGTAAATCCCATAGTACAGGTGTCCTGTTTGCTTCTTCACCCAAACGACCATGACTACGTTTAATATTATTGAAGATATGATGAAATTTAAATGAAATATACCTCAGTCTGTGTGGCTGAAATGCACAATTACAACATGGGTAGACGGGTATTCATTTCTGACGACTGTCGGAGTGGAGGCTGGCGCCTGTCCAGCCGTCTCCATTGATCGTGAGACATTAATGTCCTATGTAGAAAAGTATTGCCAACTGTGGAACAGATAAACATGAACCTATTGGCACAATAGCTAATGCCAAGCTTGGGCTAGAAGGGTATAAAGTCTCTGAGGTGTGGAGCAGAGTTGGAGAGTTGGGGATGAGGTTGGGGTGGTGACCATCCAACATCCTGACTACACCAAATCTCATTGTTGCATGCAATCACATCTTCACAGCAATGCTCAAAAATCGAACAGAAAGTCTTTGCTGGACAGCAAAGTTTTAAGTTTGATTTTTTGGATTTGAGAAGAAACAATGAATGAGCAGGTGTCTCAAATAATGCGATTTTACTAAATATTTAGTATGCTAGGTTAAAATTTCCCTCTTTTGGTACCAGTGCCAGGCATGTGGGTGTCCCAAGCATAAATGGTGTATTATGCACCCCAGCCTCTCTCCAGTGGGCAGTACATAGTTGAGCTTGTGGGAGGGATGGAGAGTAGGGAAGATGTTGGCTGGGGTTGACTGGTCCTTGGATGGCCTGTGTATGGACTTTGGCCTTGGGAGGGAGAGGAGCAGAGGCTTAAGTGGTGCCCCCATGGACACTTGGGGCCCCACTTGCAGGGTATAATCGGCGTAGGCGGAGCGCTGGCCCTTTTTGGAACAATGGAAGCAGTTGATATAGTTAATAATGCCGACCCCCCACAGAGCATACTAGCATTCAATCCCCACCTTGGGTAAGCACGTCTAACTGCTTGGGCAAGACTCCTAATGCTACAATTGCCTACAAATGTAATGTGAAGGAAAAAAATCACAGAATAAAGGCATCTACTAATTGCCAGAATTGAAAAAAAGCACAAGCTGAATCTTCTACACATGACAGCTTAATGTGAGCTGCCTGACTTCAGCTTAGTTATTTTCGGTTGATTATGGTTCACCAGACTGAAGCTGCTCCCTCGACTATGGATCAGCATATTGCCCTGCATGGTGGGTGAAATTAGACTGCGGTCGTGATTGACTTTCACAGCACCAGTGGCCGGGTATCATGGTTTTCTATGGCAATGTGTTGAGAGTATATGGTGGTGGGTGGAGAGAGTAGATCCATCAGAAAACCAAAGCTGTGGGTCATGCTGAGCCAACGGAAAACAAACCCTAGAGAAGGAGGTAGTGGATGGGCAGTGCCCACTGTGGGTTGCTGGGCTGAGAAATGGAGTGTGGAGCTGCCACAGTGTGCTCACTGACTACCATTACTGCTCACTGCGCAAGGCTTAGCTCAGCAGCCGATGAATGGGGTTTGAGGAAATGGTGCTTTACTTTGGCTTTCTTTGCTCTGCTGGTGACATCGGCTTTGGATTTTAACCAGCTTGATGCATAATGGAAAATATTCCTGTACTGTGAAATTTAAATTGTTAAATGAAGCCCAACAGTGTTGAAGTAACATCTATTGGATTTATATTGTACCAGACAAATTAGTGCTGTACAAGTAAACTCAACATCTGAGAGGTGTAAGCACTGGCAATTTTGTTTTGGAGGCATAAATATATTCACCAAATCTTCAGCAACCAATTTGGCCAAAACAAGCAAAAACAACACTTTGGCCAAATAAGTGAAAAGACTGATGGCCCATTAAGGTCCCCACATAGCAGTATAAACATGGATTTTTTTTTAGAATTTAGACATGTTTATAATACTTTTAATGTACTTCATGCACTCTTAATGCTGACAACAGGCTCATGTAGCTTATTAGAGGCAGCCGTGGCCTGGTGGTTAGAGAACTGGGCTTGTGATCTGAAGGTTGCCGGTTTGATTCCCAGATCCAAAAGATCATGACTGAAGTGCCCTTGAGCAAGGCACCGAACCTCTAGCTGCTCCCTGGGTGCTGTGACTAGGGCTGCCCACCGCGCCGGGCACGTGTGCGCACTGCCCCCTAGTGTGTTCACTAGTGTGTAAATGTGTGTTTCACTGCACGGATTGGGTTAAATTGCGGATAATTAATTTCCTAAGTGTGTAAAAAGCACAAGGATCTAAACAGTGCTCTAAAATATATTTTAGTTACTGCTCTTATAAGACTGCCCTGAATAAATTAGTACTAAATTTGTGTTTAATTGTAGTAGACCTTATGATTGGATAAGCTCATAAAAGGTTAGCATCCTTGCTAATGTTCTGTGGTTTATATACCATCTTAAGCCACACTGTTCAATACTAGGAATGCACACTAGTAAAGACGACTTAGATCATTGAAAGGGCAGTTTTAACTTTTCATTGATCTCACCATCATTGTTTGCCCTCTTTTCTACTCCTCAGGAGCAATGTCAGTGGGTGGTGGTTTAGAGAAAGTGTGGGCCTACTGAGCATGTCTTTATAGACTTGCTAAGACTTCTGGGTAATTAGGAATGTACTATCTGGAACCTTCCTAGGGGGTAAGCCAGAGGTATTATAGGGGAAGTATGTAAACATTTCTCTTTTTATTGATTAATCAGCTATTGTCTCGATTAATGTAATGTAGTAGATTAAATGTGGTTAAGTAGAAGTCTTATATTGCTTAGTAATGATAATTAAATTCTGCAATTTCAAATGGTTTGGCCCAGCAGGTTAAAAGAGAGTGCTGTGAAGGTTATTGGTTCAGTCTGTCTTTGTTAAGAGGCTATGTGCTGTTGTTACACATGTTTGGGACCAATATCTGTACACTTTTTCAATGCTAACCCTTGAAGGGTCAATACATGAAATTTTTGACTCCTGAACAATGCCTCCTTTGCCTTGATGTTGGTTAAGCCCTCACAAAGACTGAATCATTTACATTTAACAGTGATGGTTTTAATGACAGCATTACCTTTTTCTAGTTCCGACTGTAGAGTAAAACCTCACTGCAGAAAAAGCAAAGACAAGAACAAAGCCATTGTTATTGCTTGTTATTGTGATTTTTATCACGAGGAAAAGTGTTTTTGGCACAACATGAAACAAAATAACTAAAACTTTCGCTGTAATAAAATCATAATTTAGAAACACACCAAATGTCCATTATATACATTTATTTTTAATAATTCACAATAAAATATTCTTCCACCCTACAATGTCATCTGTAACACTGCTGCTAGGCAACATGAGGATGGACGTCAATCTCCGTCATCTGATATCAGACACTTTTTTATTCATTTATTGGTTAATTTATTTTAAGTCATATTGTGCTTGGTTGGTTTGTCTGCTGTGATATTCAATAAATATTCTTTAAATGTATGCAAAAAGGTATTTGTTCTAAATTAAATTTTAAAATATAATCAGTATTATTTTATTTCATTACACATAAAGTGACATCTCAAGTAGTTTTGTTTTGAGCACATTACTGTTCAAACTTTCAAAATTTTTACCTGGGTTGAAGAGAAAAAGATCTGGACCGTTGCTCAGTGGTCCAAAGTCCTTGTGTCAAATGAAGGTCAACTTCATATTTCATTTGTAAATCAAGGTTCTAGAGTCTGGAGGAAGATTAGAGACAGAATCCAAGGTGTCTGAAGTCCAGTGTGAAGTATCTGTGATGATTTGAGGTGCCATGTCATCTGCTGGTGTTGGTCCACTGTGTTTTATCAAGTCCAAAGTCAACACAGTCATCTACCAGGAGATTTTAGAGCATTTCATGCTTCCATCTCCTAACCAGCTTTATGGAGATGCTGATCCTTTCCAGCTGCCCACAGTACCAAAACTACTACCAAATGCTGACCATGTTTTTACTGTGCTTGATTGACCAGCCAATTCATGAGGTATAAGCCATACTGAAATATGTATGAGTGATTGCCCATCGGTCTAGTCCAAGGTTGATGGAAGGCTGATTACTATTCTCTGAATGATGCTTCCCTGGATCAGCTGCCCACCAACAACCAACTACTGTGGCCTGCTCCAGATGCCCTACTCTACTGCCCACATTGGAGTTCATATGGACTTTCTGGCCGTTGTCATTGCTACCGCTGTCATCATCATTCCTGTCCCACTACTGTCACCATATCAGTTCACCTGAACATTACAACATCACATGATTATGATTTATCACAAACTTAGAATTAGCAGACCAGAGGAGGATGGGTCCCCCCCATGTGAGTCTGGTTTCTCCCGAGGTTTCTTCCTCCAGCTCTGAGGGAGTTTTTCCTTGCCACTGTCGCCGTTGGCTCGCTCACCGGGAATTAGGGATTAATGATTTGATGTGTGTTATTACTAACCCTGTAAAGCTGCTTTGTGACATCAGTTGTAAAAAGCGGTTTATAAATAAATTTGATTTGATCTGATGATATGTCAGTATATGTGTGATGAACATATAAAACATGAAAGTTCACAAAAAAAAAAAAAATTAAATTATGAACACAAATTAATTTTTCACAATATTCTAGTTTTTGGAGATGCACTAGTATACTCGCATCAGGGAGGCGTAGAAAGACCTCCCAGACTTGAGTGGAGTTCCTGACCTCACTCATGCTCTTATGATTGAATCTGATAATCAGAGCAGAAATTCTTGATTCATATTTTCGATTGTGGATAAAAAATGGGATAAGTAGGTGTCTGCATACTCTTGGACATATAGCTCACTCAACAAAACCAGCAGAGAGAGGGCCAAAAATCACAGGTTTTCTAGCATGGTGCCCAGTGCCCACCAAGAAAGAGTGAAGAAAAGAGATGATGTCTTACTGAATCCAGGTCACCCTTTTGCATCCCTTCACCCCCTCCACCCAACAGCCTTTTTAAGGATGGTGACACACTCATAAATCACCTGCCAACGAGCCCTGTTTACGGTGGGGGCAAATTATGCTGCCCGTATGTAAGCCATCAGCACCTTGATGAATTAGCTGCCATGAATAGAATACCTGAATGACACTGTCAGTGTGAACTACAACACCCTTCAACACTATGATACAGATACAGTAACACAAAAAACCCAATACAATACAACTCAAAGCAACATAATACAACACAATAATGTAAAACAATACAAAACAATACATCAAATCACAACACAAAGCAACAGCATATAACAATACAAATAAACACAACATATCAAAAGTACACAACAACAACATAAAACAATACAAAATAAAATATCTAATCTCTCACAAACTCAGCACAACACAACTTAAAACACTAAAAAATAACACAAATTAAACACCAAATCACAAAACAATGCTTCACAACAATGCTTCACAACACTGCAAAAAAAAAAAAAAAAAAAAAAACTAAGAGTGCACCAACACTCAACACTACACAATAAAACACAATAAAACACTACAATACTACACAACATTACACAATAAAACACTACAATACTACACAACATTACACAATAAAACACTACAATACTACACAGCATTACACAATAAAACACAACAATACTACACAACACTACACAATAAAACACAAAACCACTACGCATCATTACACAATAAAACACAACACCACAACACAACATTACAGAATGAAACACTACAATACTACACAACATTACACAATAAAACACTACAATACTACACAACATTACACAATAAAACACTACAATACTACACAGCATTACACAATAAAACACAATACTACACAACACTACACAATAAAACACAAAACCACTACACAACATTACACAATAAAACACAACACCACAACACAACATTACAGAATGAAACACTACAATACTACACAACATTACACAATAAAACACTACAATACTACACAGCATTACACAATAAAACACAATACTACACAACACTACACAATAAAACACAAAACCACTACGCAACATTACACAATAAAACACAACACCACAACACAACATTACAGAATGAAACACTACAATACTACACAACATTACACAATAAAACACTACAATACTACACAACATTACACAATAAAACACTACAATACTACACAGCATTACACAATAAAACACAACAATACTACACAACACTACACAATAAAACACAAAACCACTACGCAACATTACACAATAAAACACAACACCACAACACAACATTACAGAATAAAACACTACAATACTACACAACATTACACAATAAAACACAACACTACTACAACATTACACAATAAAACAGAACAACACTACACAACATTACAGAATGAAACACTACAATACTACACAACATTACACAATAAAACAACAATACTACACAACACTACACAATAAAACACAAAACCACTACACAAAATTACACAATAAAACACAACACCACAACACAACATTACAGAATAAAACACTACAATACTACACAACATTACACAATAAAACAACACCACTACAACATTACACAATGAAACAGAACAACACTACACAACATTACAGAATGAAACACTACAATACTACACAACATTACACAATAAAACACAACAATACTACACAACACTACACAATAAAACACAACAATACTACACAACACTACACAATAAAACACAACACCACTACACAACATTACACAATAAAACACAACACCATTACACAACATTACACAATAAAACACAACACCACTACACAACACTACACAATAAAACACAACACCACTACACAACATTACACAATAAAACACAACACCACTACACAACATTACACAATAAAACACAACACCACTACACAACATTATAGAATAAAACACTACAATACTACACATTATACAATAAAACACTACAATACTACACAACACTACACAATAAAACAACAATACTACACAACACTACACAATAAAACACAACACCACTACACAACATTACACAATAAAACACAACACCACTACACAACATTACAGAATAAAACACAACAATACTACATAACATTACACAATAAAACAATAAAACACTACAATACTACACAACATTACACAATAAAACACTACAACACTACACAACATTACACAATAAATCACAACAATACTACACAACATTACACAATAAAACACAACAATACTACACAACACTACATAATAAAACACAATAAAACACTACAATACTACACAACATTACACAATAAAACACAACAATACTACACAGCATTACACAATAAAACACTACAATACTACACAACACTACATAATAAAACACAATAAAACACTACAATACTACACAACACTACACAATAAAACACTACAACACTACACAACATTACACAATAAAACACTACAACACTACACAACATTACACAATAAAACACTACAATACTACACAACACTACACAATAAAACACAATAAAACACTACAATACTACACAACACTACACAATAAAACACTACAACACTACACAACACTACACAATAAAACATTACAACACTACACAATATTACACAATAAAACACTACAATACTACACAACATTACACAATAAAACACTACAACACTACACAACATTATACAATAAAACACTACAACACTACACAACATTAGAATAAAATACAACATTACACAACACTACAATAGTACACAACATTACACAATAAAACACAATACTACACAACAGTACACAATAAAACATAACAACATTACACAACATAACAATAAAACACCATCATGCAACACAACATTACACTACATTACACAATAAAACAACAATACAACACAACAATACTACACATTACACAATAAAACATAACACACACTACACAACTCTACATAAAAAGAAGACAGATCTCAATACTGTGCAACAATAGCCTACACATCTCAACACTATACAACATTACACAACAAAAGTAGTACATCTCAACACATTACAGAGCACAAAAACAGAACAAATCTCAAAATCACATCACTAATGCAGTAAGTTTCAACTACACAATGTTGTACTCAACACAAAATCTCAAATCTCAAAACAAAAAACAATAAATCTCTACACTGCACAACACAATGCTAGAAAACTTTGCAATGCACAACACATCACACAAACATAAGACAACAAAAACACAACACAGTGCTATAATACTAAACACTACACTACAAACCCCTAAAGGACAATCACAATGCAACACCACAACACAACAATTACACTACACTTCTCTCCTGGAGTAAAGAAAGAGAAAATTGGAGATTAGGGGTGGGGGGTGAGGGGGATGGGTAGAGAGAGAGGAGGGGCAGAGGATGTAGAAAACGTCCTGTGTGATAAAAATAAGCTTTAATTTTTTGGTGCACTTTGTTCAGAATGCTTTAATTCACGGCTCGCGAAACGTCTGCCTGCTGAATAATATCCAATCTGTAGGAGGAGAGGCAGAGAGGCAGAGAGGCAGAGAAAGTGTTAGCTGCTTCAAGGCACACTCGTGGCCATGAAAGTTTATTTTCTAATCATCCCAAGCACAGCAAAGACTATGACGCAAATAAATCCTTAAAGAATGTATGTGTGCAATTTTCCAGTCATTTCACCTCTTCTCAAAGGTACGCTGGTGTAATAAATGTTGGCTTAAAGGTAACCACTGTTGTCTCCCTGGCCCTGTGGTTTAGTTAGACTGGTGAATACAGTCACAGATGCAGTTCTGAATATAGCCAAGGTCAATCAGGGAGATAAACATTTTGCTTCTGAAAGAAGGAAAACAGAGTAACTGAAGGCAGCTGGTCAGTCAATAGAGCAAAACAATGCTGCAGATTTCGGTAAAATGAGCCAGATTATACATCATAGGCCGGAAAGCTTTCACTTTACAACAGCTGCATCACTGGACTGATATCAACAGGCAGTTGTGAGGAAAACAGGTATAAAAAGCACAAGAGAGAGAGAACAATAACAGAGGCAGAGAAAAATCATCCATCACTGGCCATTAACTGCAGCACAGATACTACTGGATGGCTGTCAGCCGAGCGAAGAGCGGATATGACAGAAGCCCTGATTTCATTTGGTCACTGCTAACTATGAGTGATGACAGCGCTACTCACTTTCACAGCGATTGACTACAAGGGACACTGGTTATGGACTGTTTTTCATAATACTGTGGTCCAAAATACATGAAAACTGTAAGTAACACCAAATTCATTAGATTATTAGACTACATTACTTATTCATTTATTAGATTATGCATATAGATTAAACGTTTTGCCAATGTGATTGCACATCAACACAATTTGACCTACACTTCCATGGCACCCGGGGGGCATTTGGGGCTTAGGTGTCTTGCTCAAGGGCATTTCAATCATGACCTGCATGGGGATACAACAGGTGATCTTTTTGGTCACAAGACCAGATCCCTACCCATCAGGCCACAGCTGCCCCGAAAAAGCTCAGCCTTGTCCCTGGTGGGTAATATACACATTATACATCCATCATCTTATCCGCAATCACGGTGTGCCCGAGAAGCTCATCAAATGGTCAAAATGCTCTACGTGAACACCAACAGTAAAGTGTAATGCGCAGCCAGCACTTCCGACAGTTTTACAGTGACGGTTGGTGTGCACCAAGGTTCTGTGCTGTCGCCGCTGCTGTTCATCCTGATTATGGACAACATCACATGGGAACTGCAGTGCAAAGTGCCGTGGAGTCTTCTGTGTACAGACAACGTTATGCTTGCAGCCATCACCTGAGAGGAGCTGCAGCACCAGGTGCATGCTTGGAACGATTGCCTGAACCAGTTTGGCCTATGCCTCAACACCGCGAAGACCAAATATTTGGAAACGATCCCCAGTGCCGGCTCGATCGAGGTCAACGGTGACAATCTGAAGAAAGCAGCCGCTTTCCGGTACCTTGCTTCCAGCCTACAGAGTGACGGCAGCACAGACTGCGAGGTACGGAGTTAACGCGACAAGGAGAGTCAACGCGACATGGTTATGATGGAAGGAGGTCACCGGTGTCCTTTGTGACAAGAAAATGCCCACACGCCTGAAGTCGAAGATCTACTGGACAGTGGTACGGCCAGTTGTCCTCTATGGGTCGGAATGCTGGCTAATGACGAAAGCAGCCGAAAGGCATCTCCACACTATGGAGATGCACATGGCCCTCTGGATGCTGGGAATATCCCTCCTCGATCACATTACCAACGACATGATCCAGTGAAAATTGGGCATTGCGCCCATTGATGCGAAAGCACGAGAAAGGCGCCTGCGCAGGTTTGGCCACGTCCAACGAGCAGCACCAGATACTGTTGTCAGTATCACCTACCACCTCGAGGTTAAAAGCCGGCGACTACACGGAAGACCGAGGCAGCGATGGAGAGAGACGCAATCAACGCGGATATGAAAACTGTATGTCTACGCCCTGATGATGCGCTAAATTCAGCAAAGTGGTGTTTAAAGATCCAAATAGCGGACCCTACGCTAGTGGGATAACGCTAAGAAGAAGAAGAAGAAGAAGAAGAAGAAGAAGAAGACATCCATCATCGTATTAATCTTGATCAGGGTCACAGTTAATCCCCTACCCACTCACTGGGCACAGGGCAGGACACTCTCCTAACTAAGCCCAGGACAGGGCACCAATCCATCATGCACACACACACAGACAATTCTGAGTACCCATTTCACCTGACCTCCATGTTGGACTGTGGGACAGACAGGCACTTTTAGAACAAAACCATCACTAATACCTAGAAAGAAGGAAAGATACACAAATTTACACAATATAAGAGCATTACAATGTATTACAATAAGAGTTTTAAAGTAGTGTTTGCACAGAGAAGAGTCTTGATGATAGTCTTACATGTGATTTGAAGGATTGTGCATTTAAATGAGATCATGAGGTTTAAGCCTAGACAAGTGTATCATTTTTAATACAAAGTGGAGTTTTTAAGACTTATTCTTGATCAGTGTTATAAATGATAACTTACTATATAAAAATAATATATAAAATATATTTATAAGAAATTAACTAAAACATTGATAAAATCAGATACATGTCTTTTGCCCCCTGGAGGATTGTCCATATATTGCATGCATGCAGATAAGTGTGAGATTGGTTGAGCAAAAAAATAAAGGGAACTCACATTATTGCTTATTATTGCTTTACTTCACTTGTGGAAATAAAGATGTGCATTACATATAAAGTGTGTTAACTTTCCAAGACGAGGCATTATCAGCCATATCAGGATATTCTAAGCTTATTATACATGCTTTCTACAGTAGTGGAGAAGGAACACTTCATCTGTGGTAAATAACTACATTTAGCACGTTGTCAGCACAGAAAAATAGACTCAATCAATTCATTAGTAAAAAGAGAAAGGTGGAGAAAAAAGGTAAAAAAAATAAATAGAAGATAAATAAGAACCACATAATTAAATTAGTGCAAATTAAATAATAAACAGAAAAATAAAGAACTTGACAAACTGAATGCACAAAAGTGAGATCTATTTTTGCTGCATGTAGAGATACACTGTAACAGAAATAAGGCATAACAGAATAAGAAAATAAAACTAATTGCACACATATATAACAAAAAAAACAAGCTGTTAAAATGGATAATATGCTGTTGGTTATTCAAGTGCCACCAAAACAGCTCTAACCCACCAAATCAAGGAAACTACAAATCTCGGAAGATGTCTTGATGTTAGAAGTAGATCATTAAAGTCTTGTAAGTCATGGGGTGGCGCAAACACGAAACATTTTTATTTTTGCTACCATTTCTCAGGAGCTGAGCTCAACGATCTAAGAGTTTTTCTATGTACACAAAAGGCCTTTTTCTCTCAAATTTTGTTCACAAATTTGTCTAAATCTGTGTTAGTGCGCACTTCTCCTTTGCTGAGATAATCCATCCACCTCACAGGTGTGGCATATCAAGATGCTGATTAGACAGCATGATTATTGACAGGTGTGCCTCAGGCTGGCCACAATAAAAGGCCACTCTAAAATGTGCAGTTTCATCACACAGCACAAGTTTTGAGGGAGCGTGCAATTGGCATGTTGACTGCAGGAATGTCCACCAGAACTGTTGCCCATGAACTGAATGTTAATTTCTCTACCATAATCCATCTCCAAAGGCATTTCAGAAAATTTGGCAGTATATATAACCACAGACCAAGTGTAATCACACCAGCCCAGGACCTCCACATCCAGCATCTTGACTTCCAATATCATCTGAGACCAGCCACCCAGAGAGCTGCTGCAACAATTGGTTTGCATAACGAAAGAATTTCAGCAAAAACTGTCAGAATCAGTCTCAGGGAAGCTCTTCTGCATGCTCATCGTCCTCACTGAGGGGTATGTTGGAGAGGTGTTCTAACCCACCACCAGCATGGGCCACCACACCGCCTGCCATCTGCCGTATATAGTGAAACCCAGGTTTCATCCATGATAAGAACAGCTCTCCAACAGGCCATATGCCATTGAATGCTAAAAAAACAGATTTAGACAAATTTGTGAACAATGATTGAGAGCAAAAGGCCTTTTGTGTACCTTGAAAAAGTCTTAAATCTTTGAGTTCAGCTCATGAAAAATGGGAGCAAAAAAAGTGTTGCATTTCCATATTTGTTCAGTGTGTTTATATACACACACACATACAGATACCACATCATGTGACAGGTTTTGATACATCAATGGTATAGTATGTATAGAGTACAAAACAATCATCATGGACATAAGGCATGACATTAGGGTACCGGGTGAAATGTGGCATCTCAGAAACTGCTACCCAATAATGATTGATGCCAGAGGGCATCAGCAACTCTGGCAAGTGGTACAATGTGCTGTGCTCGATTTGCAATAGACATGAATGCCTCTGGATACTGTCAATCAGCTAATATCTTCCCTTCCACAACATCATACAGTATATATACTGTATATAGTGGGTGTTATATGACAGATTGGAGTTGGTCAGCACACTATAGAGTGAATCTACAGCAAAAGCATCCTCCAGAATCTCTGGAAACAAAACAGGCCTACAGCATCTCCTCTCTGAATCACAGTCTCTATCACTATTATCATCATCTCCAGCATGAAACATTCACCCAGGCTATTCCGTGATGCCGTAAGCATAGTCATAGACAGTGAAGCGCGCAAAGGCACCTGAGTGTGATTTGCTTTCTATGGCCATCATCATTCAACCTTCTCCGGTAAGAAAATTGAGGAAACAAGGCTTTTTTTCTAGCAGTAGCTATTTCCTTTGGATATAGAGTCAGCCAAGAAATGTCCAATGAAAAGTCCCACTAGGAGGTCATTTGGTGCAAACCCCGCTTCAAACTGTGTGATAACAGCCATCTTATAAGTTTACTGCATGTCATAGTGTACAAAATGATGGCAATAAAATCTCTGGGATGTCCTGTGGCAGGCTGTGTGATAGCGTTTATTTTCACGTGTGCTGCATGCCAGATTAGATAATAAAGATTTTCTGACAACAAGCCAGTAATGCAAGAAAATGACCAGATTCTGCTTTGGCCATCCATCAGGGTCACTCTCTTTGCTGCACAAGCCATATGCCACTCCATGCCACACATTTATTTGTCATTTTCTAGATGTGCTTTAATGCCTGGCTCATATTAAGAGATTTACATTCAAACTACAATTTATATAACATTGTTTTTGTTATAATTACACTAAACCACACATTTCAACCAGAGCACACTGACCTAACTATACCCAGCATATTTAATATCACATTCCTGTTGTTCCAGAATCAGAAACAACAAGACAAACGTATCAGTGTGAATGAGAGAGAATATTCTAGAAAAGACTAAATCAAGAGAACCTAGCACAACACAAAATAGCATTTTAAGCAGTCTGAATATGGTATAACATCACAGGACAGCATAAATGGGAGAAGCGTATAACAGCATTCAAGAACAATTAGTGCGTAGAACATGTGGGAAGGCTTTCAAGTGGAAGTGGTGCATAAATTATTGTGAATGGGAAGATAATTCTAGCACCATATGAATAGAGTATAACATTCTAACCAAATCTGTGGATAGGGCAAAGCATTCCCAAAACAGCATGAGTGGGAGAGCATTCTAGAAACGGTGTGAATGATGGATAATATTCTAGAACCATCAGAGTGGGGCACAGCATTCCAGGTGTGAATAGGACAGAATCTTGCAGAACATTGTGATGGAAATAGGACTTGGGTGAATGGGACAAAACATTGGAGAACATTGTGGATAGGAGTATGTTCTAGAACAGGATTATAGAACCGGAATAATATTCTAGAACAGTGTGAATGTTGCAACAATTATAGAAGGGGATCACATTATATACAGTGTGAATGCAGAGAAAATTCTAGAAAGGAAAACATGCTGTAGAACAGCATGGGTACATAGGATACATTCTAGTAGAGTGTGAATGGAGAGAATGTTTTAAAATGGAAATTCTAGAACAGTGTGCGTGTGAATGGAAGTTTTAGAAGGTAAATGACATCCTATAATATTGAGAATGGGGAGAAAATTCTAGAAGAGTAATAACATTCTACAACATTCTAGAACAGTGTGCATAGAAGAAGGATGTTCCAAAACCAAAAGAATGATGAGAAAGTCTAAAGGAACAACATTATAGAATGGTATGAATAGTAGTTGGAAGTACATTTTAGAACAGTGTGAACGGGAGGAGTACATTCTAGAACAGTGCGAACGGGAGGAGTACATTCTAGAACAGTGCGAACGGGAGGAGTACATTCTAGAACAGTGTGGATGGGACGAGTACATTCTAGAACAGCGTGAAAGGGAGGAGTACATTCTAGAACAGTATGAAAGGGAAGAGTACATTCTAGAACAGCGTGAATGGGAGTAGTACATTCTAGAACAGCGTGAATGGGAGTAGTACATTCTAGAACAGTGTGAACGGGAGTAGTAAATTCTAGAACAGTGTGAACAGGAGGAGTACATTCTAGAACAGTGTGAACGGGAGGAGTACATTCTAGAACAGCGTGAATGGGAGGAGTACATTCTAGAACAGCGTGAAAGGGAGGAGTACATTCTAGAACAGTGTGAACAGGAGGAGTACATTCTAGAACAGTGTGAACGGGAGGAGAACATTCTAGAACAGCGTGAACGGGAGGAGTACATTCTAGAACAGCGTGAAAGGGAGGAGTACATTCTAGAACAGTGTGAAAGGGAGAAGTACATTCTAGAACAGTGTGAATGGTGAGAACGATGTAGAAGAATTACATTCTACAATGGTGTGAGTAGGGAAAGCATATTCCAGAACCATCATTCTATAAGGGAAATACGATTCTAGAAAAGTGTGAATGGGACGAGTACATTCTAGAACAGCGTGAAAGGGAGGAGTACATTCTAGAACAGTATGAAAGGGAAGAGTACATTCTAGAACAGCGTGAATGGGAGTAGTACATTCTAGAACAGTGTGAACGGGAGTAGTAAATTCTAGAACAGTGTGAACAGGAGGAGAATCTTGCAGAACATTGTGATGGAAATAAGACTTGGGTGAATGGGACAAAACATTGGAGAACATTGTGGATAGGAGTATGTTCTAGAACAGGATTATAGAAGCGGAATAATATTCTAGAACAGTGTGAATGTTGCAACAATTATAGAAGGGGATCACATTCTATACAGTGTGAATGCAGAGAAAATTCTAGAAAGGAAAACATGCTGTAGAACAGCATGGGTACATAGGATACATTCTAGTAGAGTGTGAATGGAG
>BRDA01023680.1:0-10039 GCA_036984385.1 Crenuchus spilurus
CATGAAATTTTGAAACAACATATTTTTCCCTTAAAATGATACATTCTCTCAGTTTAAACTTTTGATCTGTAATTTGTGTTCTATTCTGAATAAAACATTATATGGTGGCACCTCCACATCATTGCATTCAGTTTTTATTCACAATTTGTTTAGTGTCCCAACTTTTTTGGAATCCGGTTTGTATACTATGCATATATAAATATACACTACCAGCCAAAAGTTTTAGAACACCTCAATTTCCAGGTTCTTATTGCAAATTATTCAGTTTAATGTCTCATTGCACTCTGAAATGAAAGCACATGAGTTAAATAAGAACTCATGGAATCAATTTATAGACCAGAATATATCTAAACTTTGGACTCATCACAGTAGTTGCTTTCACTCCATCCCAAATCAACTGGATGAGGTTTAAGTCTGGAGACTGTGCTGCCACTCCATGTTTTTAAGCCGACTGTCTAGTTTTTCCTGAGGTAGTTCTGGCAGAGCTTGGACTTATGTTTTGGTTCATTATCTTTCACCTGTTAAGCCATGTCATGTTCCCTGACAAAAGCCTTTTTGTATAATTCTGTAATGTAAGTAAATTTTTCAGTTTTGTAACCTTACACGTTTGACGTGAATTGCAATAAATGACTGGAAAAATTGGGGTGTTCTAAAACTTTTGGCTGGTAGTGTGTACATATACAGTATACTATCGCTATCTTCACTATATACATTCACAAAGATAAATTACAATATCTGTAATCATTGTCATTTTTCTCTGATATGAATTTGGTTTGATGTTTAAGTAAAACATTATATTAAAATGTTCACAATACTGTATTGATTTGCGAGTGAAAAATA
This sequence comes from Crenuchus spilurus, assembly GCA_036984385.1. Classification (NCBI taxonomy): domain Eukaryota; kingdom Metazoa; phylum Chordata; class Actinopteri; order Characiformes; family Crenuchidae; genus Crenuchus; species Crenuchus spilurus. Next base: position 841 of record BRDA01023680.1, read on the forward strand.
ATATAAATGTATTAAAACTGAAATAAAGTACAAATACTTAAATACATTACTCAAATAAATTCTACCTATGAATTTGAGCAACAAGAATTAGAAATTTAAGTGTGATGGAATTCTTATTTATTTTAATTTTTTGTACCCAATTTACTCCCCAATGTATTAGCCAATCAACCCATTCATCCGCTTGGACTTTCACAATCACTTGCAATGTCCCTGACTCTAGGACAGTGAAGACTTGTACATGCCTCCACTAGTGCATGTGAAGTCACTAACGCCTCTTTTGCAACTGCTGCCGATACACTGTCACTAGGAAGCCAACGTACTTGGAGGAAAGTGCTCTGATAGATCGTCTAGCAGATGCCTGGACCAGTAAACATTGTATTGGTGTAGTGATAGTAAAAGAGTGCCACCGAGAGACAGCACAGCCAATTTTGCTCCGGACACTGCTGTCGATGGCAAACAGCATGACTGGGATTCAAAGTCGCGATCCTCTGATCATAGTGTCAGCGCCTTAGTCCATTATGCCACTCAGGTATAGACAGAATGAAATAATTTTATTTTTAACAATACTTCAATTTACCTGATAAACGAGTACTGCTAATGTATGTATATGTTAAATGCCAAAAATCGAAAGTCATAAAATGGCAAACATATGTAGTGCTGTAAAAGTCCATTTGACACAATTGGGATTTGTGCCAGATACCACAGGATACCTTTAGAGGTCTTGAAGAGTCTGTGCCTCGGCAAGTCAGAGCCCTTGTGGTGGTACAGGGAGCACTAAAACCATATTAAGCTAAAAGGCACATTAAGATTCTGTTCATAATGTTTTCATCAATGTAAGCTGTTTTGAATGTGGCATGTTATTAATACACATATGAAAGGGCCTGTAACCATTTTTAAGTCTAGTTTTTCATACAACATAGATCATCATTCATTGATGCATGACCATTTTGCAAAACATCTTCACTCAGAACTAATCAGGCTGTGGCTTTGACTGTTGTTGTGCCTTTAAGTCTGGCCAAGACTTCTATTAGTAAATTCAAGCCACATCCAGATCTTATTTCGGGTCTCACAGACCAGTTGATGTTGATGGTTTAAGACACAGCATAACTTATTATGAACTATAAAAATGAACAAAAAATGGTGGTCTCTATAGTGGCTGCATGTAGCATCATGTACTAAACCAAATTTCTTAGCTTGTGAGACCTTAAGACCTAGATGTGGTATAAGCTTAATGATGTTTTGGTGAGGTATTTTTTAGAATCTTCTGAGACACTTTGAGGTTTGACTCAAAGCTCCAGTTTTAAAATAAAGAAGCAAAACTTGGCCATTAAGTTAAATCTGAGTTAAACTCAGAATTCTGAATGAACAATTTTTTAAAAATAAACATGAATGCATTTGGCCCACTGTATGTTGAACAGCAGATGTATGTATGAACTTTAAAAATGTTTACATGCTACTCCAAACTGAGAGGAAGATTTGGTTTTCAATGATATAGGTCCTTTAACCTGTGTATTGAAAAGTTGATTTTAATAATAAAAAACATGCAAATAAAAATGACAGCAAATAAACAATGAATAAGCTGGTTTGCAGCGGTGAGGTGGAGATCAGAGTAAGGCCAGAAACACACTCCAGACAAGAATGCAAATGACAACGTCCGACCAACACACTGCAAATAGGCCAGACACAATTCTGACATTTTTGCTAACAATCACTTTGATTAACAATTAATCTTCTCATGTGTATTTTATTCAACAATCAAAGTACACGCTTAAATGAGACATATATCCTTTAAGACTTGTAAAAGTTGACTGATGGTCTAAATGAGGGTCTTTCACATTTGTTGGTCAAAATTTTTAGACCTGTCTGAAAAACAATAGGTTTACGTGGGCTGGGCAAGTAGGCAGGAGGCCCTGCTCAACCCGCTCCACTTGTGTGAAGGGCAGAGCTCACACACAGGCAGCAGAGCTCACTAAACAATCACAACATTTAAATAAAGTGATCATTATCATGATGTTTTATTTCTCCAATTTACTGCTTTGTTCTGACTAATGTTACTCTCTGTGACATCATTCACTACCTCAACCTCTCTCGACCACCTGCTGCTCTCTCTCTCTCAGCTGTTAACAGCATTATAACAGTAATACTGCCTCAAGTCCCACTAAAACTAACCAGTGATCCACAATGATCACAGATAAACAATAACATAAGATTAACTCTGCTTTCAATTGAGAACCAACTGACAAAATAGAAGTTAGCTTCTTATTCACCAGCGTCTTATTCAAATTTCTCTGTTACACTTTAAATGATGCAGCAGTTGCAGTGAGTCATGATTTAGCCTCACTCTGCATTATTTAAGGTGGAATAAAGAATTTATTTGAAGTGATTTTCCCATATTTCCCCTTTAAGCAGGTGGCTGATCAGCTTTCTAGCTAGCTGCATTATGTAATGACTATGAGCTTGTACTGTTATGAAATGATATACTGCACTATTGTATGCATGTAAACCCAAAATATTTTTGCATAATCTGTAGTCAAGCAGTGCACTGCATGCATACTAACAAAATTAGTATTAGATGCTTCAATAACAAATAAACAAACATGAAAACATGTTGTCGAATCCAACTAAACATTTGTTGTCTTTGTAAAACCATTGATGTTTCTTCAAAAATATGAGTTCTTCATTCCATTATTTATATTTATTTATTTGCCTACCACATGAAAATACCTCAATTTCTGCATGTTGTGATGTAATGTAATAACAAAACTTAATAACTATGACAAATGTTTGTGGTCAGTTAAAATAATTTTGATCATCTCAAATAATTGTGATTAGGCAATTCTGTAATAATTCTGGCAGGCCTAAATACAAATGGATGGTCCTAATGAACAAACTCAGTGTGCAGTCTTATGTTACTGTGGTGGTTAAAAGATTTGGTACTCAAGGGAGTGCTAGAGGATAAATCAGATCATCTGATTCAGTGGGATCTATCAAATATCACTGCTACTTTTAATATTCTTTAAAATAGAAAAGGTATTATGATATTATCATGTGCAGTGCCTTCCTTGATGTTTGGGTCAAAGTAAAACTTTTACAATTCACATGTTTAAAGTGCATTTACTTGATAAAAAGACAACATATATTGTACACATTTTTATTCATTTTAATTTTATCATGTAGAAAGTTGTATTAAATGTTAACTTCCCATCTATAGTACTGCTCAGTTTATTCACATGCTTCTTAACTTCCCATCAACACCCCATTTGTGCCATTATGTCAATGTGTGTGTTATTTTCCAGTAAAATACTATATATACTGTCCTGTAAATTACTGTCTGTTGTGCTTGCTGTGTATATTTTGCTGATATGTGTTGAAAGAATGACATTTTATTCCAGTGTATATACAGGGGTTAAACAATGAAACTGAAACACCTATCATGTTAGTGTGGGAGGTTTCATGGCTAAATTGGACCAGTCTGGTAAGAGCAGAGTGTGAAGGTTCAGTTAGCAGGTAAGAGCACAGTTATATAGTATATTGCAATGCACACAACATTATGGGTGACATACCAGAGTTCAAAAAAGGACAAATTGTTGGTGAACGTCTTGCTGGCGCATCTGTGACCAAGACAGCAAGTCTTTGTGTCTAAATATTATTGAGCCACTTTGGGGTGTTTTGGAGGAGCGAGTCAGGAAACGGTTTCCTCCACCAGCATCACGTAGTGACCTGACCACTATCCTGCAAGAAGAATGGCTTAAAATCCCTCTGTCCACTGTGCAGGACTTGTATATGTCATTCCCAAGACGAATTGACGCTGTATTGGCCGCAAAAGGAGGCCCTACACCATACTAATAAATTATTGTGGTCTAAAACCAGGTGTTTCAGTTTCATTGTCTAACCTCTGTAAGTTATACTAGATGACAATGAAGACAATTTGACTTGAGCAAATTAAATGAACTTCTAATTTGACATTTTCAAGATTTCAAATTTAAGTAAAATTATTTCACTGCATTTTTGGATCATTTTAGTTGTTTAAAGATAAATGCTTTAAAAAAAGCAAAATTATCTTCCAAACACAGTGAAATAATTTCACCTATTAAAATGAATAAATCAAACAAATGAAAAATATCTGGTTAGATATAAAATTATTTTATGGTGAGCTTACAACATTTTCAAACTGAGAAATTAGACATTTAGACTAGGGACCTGCCCAAGCATATCACTTCAGCTGTAAAACATGATGATGGAAGTGTTATGGCCTGACCTGTCTGGAGGTCTTCACATACCTTTTCAAACTCTTTTAATCAGGTTTCTTTTTATTTTTGCCTTTGAAGTGTTATGCACCACAACCAAAAGCACTACTCTAGCTTATGCACAGAGCATCACATTTTAGGCTGTGTGGTGACATTGAAAAGCTATCAGCTTTTGAGATGCAAAACGCATCAAACATGATACAGAGTGGAACAATCAATGTTGAAGATGCCTCACCGCCACTCCAGTCCAAGATGGAGAAGCTAGTTGCAGCTGTATTCTACACAATTCATTGTGTTATTGACTTTTTTTACATTGTAATTTTTTAAACATATATTATCTACTTTTATATTTATCATTGTACATATGAGTTTCAAAAGGTTTGTCAATTTCTTGCTTTTCCATCTGTGTTTGTGTGCCAAATGCTACCCCCCTAAGAATCACATCAGACACAGCAAACAATCAGGCAATTATGTAATAATTGTGACAGCCCTAACATAAGATTCCTTTACTTATTAGCTACTTTAATCTTGTAGCTACAGAGTAAAGCTTATGCCTTTTAATTGCAATGTGTAATTAATTGATATTTTAAGCAAAGATAATTAAGCATTGTGGAAATAAGACACCATGAAGAATGGGTGTTCTCTTAATTATCTAATGTGGCTACAATGTTCACAAAGTTCGCACCAGCCAACAATACACTCAAGTATGGTCATATCATACAAATTATTTCACCTCTTATCATAGTATAACAATGCACGAAAGCATGTTTGCATAGCTTGGAGTGTTGGAATTAGCATACTTATATGGAGCACATTTCTGGCCTAAATGAGCAAAGAGCACACTATTTTCTCCGCCTACCCCTGTCTGAGATTTCCCCATGCTGCTCCTCATCCGAGCCACTCTGCTGCAGGGGGATTTTGTTCTTGGCTGCGACTGGCTCCCCCTGCTGTTGACTACGGGTCACTCGCCGGGTGGAAAAGTTCATCACCTGGTCTGAGGCCAGAGTGGACGAGTTCCCAACAGGGCTGGAATCTAAACACACAGCCTTAAAGTGATAGCTTGGCAAAAATATACAAAATCCCCTCATATTCCAAATGGACATCTGAAGTTTAATTCTTATTGTTACACTGGGGCTACAAGGCTAATGTAGCTAGAAACCACATAATCAGTTTATTTGAGATTACTTAACAGCACAACAAAGTTTAAGTGTGTGATGATTTAATATGCATTTAGAACAATACTTACTGGAGGAGTACCTTTACTTTTATCTACATTATCATTATAGCTCCAGTGTAAAACTAAAAAGAAGCAAACTACTGACAGAAAAATGTCTTGGCTGATCAAATGTATTTGAGGTAAATGGGAAAATTTGCACATTTTTGCCAAACTATCAGTTTAACATTCTCCCTTTTCAAACACCAGAGAGTTCAAACCAACTGCGAGTGTGCAAAACTCTTCATTAAAAAAAACGGAATAAAATAAAAATAAAAAACACCACCAACAGAAACAGAAATAGCCAAGTTTTAATGCCTTAATATAGACCCAGCTGAAAACTATAAAGATATATCAAGTTAGTCAAAGTAGGTTTGTTCAGGTTTTTGTTATAATACATTGATCTAAAAATTGCTGGATAAGAAGAAAAAAAGACATGATAATTACACTTTTGTGCATACTTCACTGCAATACAGCACCTCAAGATAGAACAAATATTTACATTTAGTGTTTGGCAGACATTGCTATCCAGGGCAATGTACAATTTTGATGAGGTTACTGTGGAAAGCATATGTATAGTAACTTTTTTTCTTAATTTTTAGTTAGAGAACATTTTTCTTACATTTAATAAACATTTATATATCATTACACATAATGTGATTTCTACTGACATTGAGGCTTAATCTCAGAAATCGAACATTATTAATCTACTCATAACATTAAGAGAGTTTTTACAAAGTGCCTCTAGGACTGTACCCTGATAGCTTAGGCCTGTCATGATCATGAAATTGTATGATTATCAATTGTCATAAAATTATTTGTGATTAATGATTTATCCGTTGATTTTTTTTTAAAGTGACTACCAAAGCATAACTCCAAATAATCTAATCTGGTTCATTAGCTGTGATGTTTGTCCTGGTCTTGTTCTGTTCTCTGTTCTCTCTTCTTCTTTAGGGCTTTCCCTTTCATTTCAGCATCTGTCCTTCACGCACATTCAGATTAGATTGTAGTTCACTTCCTGGTTCAGTCCCATTCACGTCATCATTCACCTTATCACTTCAGTACTACAGTTCCCACAATGCACTGCACCCATCTTACATCACTTCCTTTTCCACTCACCTGTATTGTGTCATCGTCATTAGTGTTTTTGTATTTAAACAGTCTCTCTCCGTTTAGTCCTTGCTCGGCGTTGTTTTTGTTCCTACGTTCACTTCTCTTGTAGCCCTTTTCACTTCCTGTTCTAGTTTGTTTGTTGTTGTCTTGGTCAACGTATTTCAGTAAGGTATGTTGCTTGTTCTCAGTGTTTAAGTATTGTTGTATTTGATGGTTTTCTTTGGATTTCTCCCTCATGCTTGTTATTCCCTTGGTGTACTTGGTCTAGGTTTATTCCTTGTTTTCTATGTGAGTTTTGTATGTGTTTGTTCTTGTGTAGTGTCTAGTTTGAATCTCTCGTGGTTTGGTTTATGTTTTGTCCATGTTAGGTTTGTGTCCTACCATGTTTCGGTTCTAGCCCATTCCAGTCCTTTCCTTGTTTTAGTTTTGACACTGTTTGTATCCTTGCCCTGCTTTAGTTCTACTTGTCTTGTTTTCTAAGTCTAGCCTGGTTTCTCAGTTATGCCTTTTGAGTTTTGAGTTTCTTTATTCCTTTTCTTTATAAAGTATTTTAATTTACCTGCACTCTTCTGTCTGTTTATCCCACTTTGCTGGGGTTCCATCGTTACATTAGCTATGAAGCTACCCTTACTTTGAAGCTGATATTATGTTGTACTTTCATCAAATTGCATTTGACAGTGTTGTGTAAAGTTAGTAAAGATTCTCCTAATGTTTTGTCCTCTGAAAATACAAACCAAACACACTTGTTGTGCAATCATACATGAAAATAATATTATTTGTTATCTGTTTGGATAACTTTAAATAAATGTTGAAGAAAAAGGCTGGGTACTGATCCCTAGTCTGCTATGTGGGAAGCAAAGATCTTACCCTCTACACTATAGCACCAAGAAAAAGAGCCCTGCCCCAAGATGCTCGTCTCCATCAGAATATGAAAATAAATTCTAACCTAATGTGGAACTAGTTAGACATTAACAATAATGTATTTCTAAATGAGGTAAAATAAAGAAATTACCTTGGGAGCTCTGGCTGAGCCGGAGTGAGGAACGTGTGAGACGAGTGTTTTTGGTTGTGTGAGCATCACTCTCTGAGCTGTCTGTGTGATCAGCAGAGAAATCAGAGTCCTCAGTTCCATCTGAGCTACTGCACGCATTTCTCTACAAAAATGGCACATCAGAAACACAAAAATAATCTACAATCTACTATATTTTTGTCAGTTTTACCTACTATTAATTATTCATAAGAGATACGGCATACTTCACAGTAAATAATGAATAATTCATAGTAGATACTGAATAGTTCATAGTGGACACTGAATAATTCGTTGTGGATAATAAATAATTCATAGTGACTGATAAATAATTTATAGTAAATACTGAATGATTCATAGCGAATAATGAATAATTCATAGCATTTACTGAATCATTCATAATGGTTGCTGAATAATTTAGAGAAAAATGAATAATTCATAGTAAATACTGAATGATTCATAGTGGATAATGAATAATTAATAGTAGATACTGAATATCCCACAGTGAATACTGAATAACTAATAGTGAACAATTTATAATTCATAGTAAATATTGAATAATTCATAATGGTTACTGAATAGTTGACAATAGTTATTAAGAATTAAAGTTTGAATTATTCAGCATCTACTATGAATTATTCAGTATCGATAGCAATAGACATCCACTGCAGCAGACTTGGGATGCTATTAACTAGCATATAACACTGAACCCAACAGCGTATGTACTGAAATACAGTCTAATTAAAGAGCTCTACCAGTTATTAAACACACTGCTGCCTGTATTACCGAAGTGCACACAGCCAGTGGTCCTGAACTATGACAGCTAGCGACAGAAATTAAACTGGCACTGCAGCTGTTATTACACACACAACCTTAAAAACTCAAACACAACATACTGCAGACTCACACCCGCACTGCACTTACCTTCCGACGTGGCATCGTGTCTCCTCCTTCACTAGTAATACAGCTTAGAAACACAACCGTTATATTACAAAATAATTACGTTTCTAATATTATTTCACTCTGAAACCTTGAGCGCTAACACTGCGTTATTCTGTGAGAACACCGTTTCCGCTTTTTTTTTTCAAAATAAAAGTCCCATGGACATCGCCAGTGATCACAGAATATAGACATTATATTACGCTATTTTATATTTAGCAAACATTTAATATTCGGAAATGTACATATCCAAAATCAGAAGCCATTTCTGCTGTCATTTTTAACGAAACTAGAGAATAGTTGAAAACAATTTCCTGTTCAAAATAGTGTGTGTGTGTGTGTGTGTGTGTGCGCGCGTGCGTGCGTGCAGTGCAAAACTCTGTTATACAGGTGTTACACCAAAATCTGTGACCGTCGAAACGCGTGACCTTAGGAGGCGCTATTTCGGTATTTCTGTTCACATGCACGAGCGCAATACGCAGATTACGTATCTTACGCGGTTTTAATTTCTTCATAGCGGTTGGAAAGCTTAGCGATAATCAACGCTCCTATTTTTGTTTAATTTTCACGGTGATACTTAAGTTCGTGTACAGGAATATCTGTAAAAACGTACTCAGGCCGAGGTTTTAATGCACACAAGTTTGTGGGTTAGTGAATAAA
>BRDA01023685.1:1512-21231 GCA_036984385.1 Crenuchus spilurus
CCCCCCCCCCCCCCCCCCCCAAAGTCATGCAAGTGCATTACCAACTAACAACTTTGGGCTTGCGGACCAAAAACAACGGCCCCCACTGCTGATTGCCTGGAACAGTGTTGTGTTTCTCAGCCTGGGGTTCTTTGCTTGTTTCCTATTTTCAGAGTCACAGGGCTGAAGATGAACACTGGACTGTTTTTACAGAGCAAGACTGTAGAGCTGGCAAAGTATCAGGACACATTTAACAAATTTTAAAAATGGTTATTGTATTGAAATATTTATTATATGCCATTTGCACACCAGCAAGAACTCTTTTCAATACACAAAGGCATCACTTCCTCCTGTTGAGTTCCCAGTTATGGGCTTTGAACTCTCATCGGTTACTGAACAAGACTTTTAAAATATTAAGAACACATGTGCTTTTGCTTTTTGAGTGGATTTATATATTTTTGTAGCATTGAGAGCTGCAACTGTTTATGCATTGTGGGGGAGGTACCCAGGGCCTATGAAAAATCAGCTAGGGAAAGTTACAAAATATATTTTATTTTATAACATTTACCAAACAGGAATTCAGAAGTAGCAGATTATGAAAATTTTCAATTAAACTAAACTAAGACATTTGATTTGGGTGAACTCTACTCCTCAAGTTGAATTAATTAAAAAACGATTTAAAGTTGGACTTTTTTATTTTTTACAATGTATGTAAGAAGTGCTTTATAGGTTGTATAGGTTAAAAATCTTCACTCATGTTACATATTTTATTTTAAAATGTGTGCAAGAAATATTCTTATGAGCTCCCATGTCTGTTTACTTTCTAGGCTCTCTCCTTTTAGCTAGGCTGTTCTAGGTAGTTCTGCCAGAGTCACTAGCCACACTTTGATAAGTATCATAATCCTTGTACTTTACAAATTCAAACAGAACTAATTCCATCTCTGTCTTTTCTGAGTGAGTGATTGCCCACCAGTCCAGCCTAACACTGACAGAAGAATACTATCTCTGCAAGATGCCACTTTAGACCAGCTGTCTACTAACAACCAACTACGGTGACCTGCTCCAGATACCGTACACTTGTATGACTGTCTATAAAGAACTTATAATTAGTTGACCAAAGGAGGATGGGTCCCCCATGTGAGTCCGGTTCCTCCCAAGGTTTCTTCCTCCAGCTCTGAGGGACTATATCCTTGCCACTGTCGCAGTTGGCTTGCTCACTGGGGATTTGGTATTTGTTATTACTACCCCTGTACAGCAGCTTTGTGACATTAGTTGTAAAAAGTGCTTTATAAATACATTTGACTTGACATACCATCAATTAAGACTTTTTTATCCATAACAACCAACAGAATCAAACTTCATGAACACATGACCATATGAACTACAGCTTTGTGATTTTACAGATCACATCCACAGATACATTTATTCCAATACAGATGAGCTGTTTCAGTAAATGTAACATTCATATTTTAATTCTAAACAATTATACACTAACCATGGAGTAAATTAGTGAAGCAGATTTTGAGCTAGATGAAGGTTTTTCTTCCTCACTGTAAACAGCTTTTAAATTAAACCCACTCTGAGCCTAAATGAGTGGACTGATTGCTCAACACATTTGTCTATTTGTGCAGGGACCCTGTGTGTTGGAGGATTACAGCATTTCAAAAAAATGGATGTAGCCTTCACAAACAGAGTGAAATACCTGGGTGGCATCACCAATACCAAAATATACAGGCAGATCTGAACTGGCAAATATAATTATAAAAAAAAAAGAGAACACTTAAACAACACAATGTAACTCCAAGTCAACCACACTTCTGTGAAACCAACTTGTCCAGTTAGGAAGCAACTGGTTGCTGCAGTGAGTTCATTTCCCCTAATGGGTCAGAGTCAGTAATTGGCTCATCATGCTCAGGTGGTTACTGGCTTTGTTAAAGGCTCTGGTGCTGCAGTCCTCTACATTTCCTTTTCCCAGTCCCTGGCTTCCTCTCAGTCTAGTTTAAGGAGGTTAGAGACGTTGCTGTTTTAAATATGCTTGGGACGACTTATGGAATTTATTTGTTGCCTGGGGAGGAGGCCCACTGGTAAACCCGGGAGCCTGACTGATTACGGTCTTAATTCCAGGCGTGGTGTGGTAAGGCAGCTCCTCTTCCCCTTTTTGGCATTCAGTAGGCTGTGGTAGCCTCCCATTGCTGAGGTAACATTCAGGCAGAGAGGCTTACTACGCCACAGTCCCCCTTGAGTAGCACTAGGGCTCTGTAGAGGCTCCACTGGGGTGACGCTGCACTTGCAGAGAATAGGAATCTGTTTAGACCTACCCCAGGTGAGAGCATACTTTGGTAAAGGGTAGAGCCTCTGTCTTAGCGCCCTTGAGGTACGTTTTGTTTATTTTCAGAGCTTTAATTTTTACACCATCTTTTTCCAAGTCTTCTCCGTTGCACTCATTCATACCTGACTGCAGCTTTATTGGTTTTTGGGGTTATTTTTTAGTTGCCACTTGCCTTTCTGCGCTTGCATCAGAAGCATGCAAACCAGCCACCAGAAGTCTTGCTACCCAGAATTCTAATAATTTACATATCCATCAAGCACACCTGTCCCTTATCACATTTTATTTAAATATTTTTTGTTTCCAAAGTCAATGAGAAATTGTGTCAAACAATTATGATCTCAATATTTACTAAAATAACTCCAATTATGACTTTTGCCATAAGCAAGTGGCCAAGCTGAAAGAGGTTTTGGTCATGCATTTTGATGGAAAATACTTTGCTATTTAGGTGTCCTCCTGAGTTCTAGTGTTTGTTAGTAACATTAGCCTTTCTGCTCCTGTTCTAAATTAAACAAGTCAAATATTTGGGCTGTGAGACCATATCTGGGGTAAATGGAAAATTCTCTAAATATGATTTTTAGTTAGCCATTCCTTTAATATTGTCAGTATAAATGTACTATTGTTCATCATGACAATACAACTAGAAAATTTCCATGCTACAAACACTGGTGAAAGTGTTTCTTTAAAAAAAAAAAAAACATTGTAGCATGTACAGCTGTTAGCATGACTGCCTATCAAGATATTTTCTCATTTCCTATGGTACCTATAGATTTGCCCCAACTATAGTTGAGGCAAGCTCTGTTTCGAGTTCTTGACAGCACATCTTTCAAATGAGTGCTTTTGGTGATACATTATAGCTTTGCAGATTCTTAGCTTATTCTTATCTTCATTAATCCTATATTAATCATATTCATAACACTCATTCTAATTCTATCCACCAACTCTGATGTTAATGCTAACTCTAAAAACGTAAGCTTCTCCAGATAGTTTGCTAATAATTTGAGCATCTGTACATAATGTATAAGGGCCTGTTCAACTATTCAATTGCACTGTGTCTTGTTTAAAAGACAGAGGGAGTCATGATTCATCTTGACATCAAAAAAGGGGGTCGAGGACTGAAAAACTTTACGCAGCCCTGAAGTAGAACAAGCTCTTAAGAATGCTTATTGCTATTCACCTCACACGAGTGGAGCTAAATCCCTCTCCCTCACCTCATTCTTCCCTTTGTCATGATGATATTGGCCAATCTCACATCAATAAGAAACCTTTTTATCTCATCTGTTTTTATCTATTGGCTGGAAATTTGAAAGAGAGAGAGACAGAGCAGGAATGGTGAGGGAGAGGGGGTTTATAAAGAGCCCTCTTCATACCCTGAAAGGCAGTTGGTCTACCAAGGAGCTCAACTGAGACGTGCCAGCATTTATGATTCTATATTTCATGTTAGTAAATGCATATTTAGGTAGTTTGGTCAAATTTGACATTGAAAGTTAATTCCCTGCAACACCCTCATTCAATCGTTTTTGTTGTTGATTGTTAAGAGGCTTGTGGCCAAGTCTAGGCAATTAGTCTACTTAAACTATTGTATTTTCAGCATGGAGAAATCTTTGGGGATTATGTGTGGAATATCCTCAGGTGGACATGCATCCCTAGACTTGTGAATGCTTATTAAGTTTATTAGTTACTCCTGTGTTATATTTATACTCAATGGTCATTGTAGGTGTTCAGTTATAGACCATAACTCATGTTTCTCCATGTATCATTTGTGTGAGCCTTCCTCCAGCTCATCATTGGTCAGCTTTAAACTACAGGAACACAGATGACAAAAGGACCAAAGAAGAGCACACAAATGAACCATTTTTGGTCAATATCTTTTAGTATGTTCATACTGTAGATTCAATAACCACTTAAAACATATGTACGTACTATGTATGAGTCAAAAGTGTTGCATTTTTAAAAGGGGACATAATATACAAAACTCACTTTTTGTGTGTTTTTGTATTTCCACTTTGGGTATGTGTGTGTGCGCGTGTGTGTGTTTGAGAGAGAGAGAGTGAGTGTGTGTGTGAGAGAGTGTCCATGTGTGAGAATGTGTGTGAGAGTGTGTGTGATTGCTGCATTTGTGAAGGTGTTTATGCAGATGGCTCTGACTCAGGCTTGAACATTGAATAGCGCCTCTGTGTTCGGTCATTTTCACATGTGGTAAACCAACCTACACTGATGTTGGGGCATGGCCAGCAACAACTTATTTGCATAAAAGTAACAAAGCCTTTAAATGACTCATTCTGAATGGGGCTCAAACTGGCAAGAATTGAGCTGGTGATGTACCTTTGTGTGAAATTCTTATCTTCTTGAACTTGTTTTGTATAGACCATAGACCTATTCTAACTTGTTTAAAAAGAGGTATAACATGTCCCCTTCAAAATCAGCTGCCTGTTTTAATAATACTCACTACATAAAGTAAGAATATGAAGCAACTGACTAGCACAAAACATATACTACACAAAATTGCAGTTAACTGCATCATATTATTTAAGTCATACAATTAAAAAAAAGGTCTGGTTGCATGTTCTGAGCAAAAATCGAGTGATTTTAATCATGCATCTCTGGTGCAAGACATTACCCAGTGTCAGTGTCACAGGCATACTGAAACTGGCTGACAAACTGTGTAGCAACAGATGGGCTATAGTCAGTAAACCTACCAAGTTCATCTAAACATCTGTTGTTTCTGCTAAAATGGTCAATAGATGAGACAGACTTCATCCCTTGAGAACACACATTTGAGTACAACTTGACAAACCTTTGGTGCTGGTTTGCCATCTCAAACAAGTGTACACTCCTTCTAAACCCTGCCTACAACTCCTTCACTTTGTATTGTTTTTAAACTCAGAGTACTGTCAATAGAATAAACAAAACAATGCCAGTGAAATGCTATTATTCACTAAGGTTCATTCATGAAAATGAATGTTTCAGGAACGCTGAGGAAGTAATGTTTAATTCATTATACATATTTACATTAGGGCTGTCCTAAACAACACTTTTGGGCTTTGGAGCTACAGCAGTAATCCACAAACAAATTTTTGAATATTTAATTTTCCAAGCAGCAGATAGAAAGAGCTTCAACATGGAAAATGGACAACAGACAGTAAGCTACATTTGCTCACTAGAATAGTGTGGGTTCTTCACACCATCAAACAACAGCTACTATTTACAGCATTTAGACCATTTTTGTAAGCTTGTTCTGCCCACATCAATACACACATCCAATAAACCAGTGGTTCCCAAAACGTTTCTGCACCCACTTTTACAGTTGAGCTTTTGTTTGAGACCCCTCTACTACTGGCAGTGCTCAAACGTTTGGGAACCACTGAAATAAACATGGTCTAATCTGAAACTTTATGTCATTGGTGTTCCCATTTATTGCAGCATTTTTATATACAAAAATCTTTAGCTTGTGCACAATGTCACTTAAAGTGATGTGTTATGCTTATATCCCAACACTGCAGCATATACATTTTATTTCCACTATGTACAGTATTATGTGTTGCCGTTTTGTGTTTGTTGTTGAACTGTATGATTCCACCACACCCCTTGTGAGCCATCACCTAGTACAGGCCCTTCACTGGTCTAAGGTGGTAGAATTATATATAATATAAATTTTTTATATATATATATATTATATATTTTAAATATATAATATTTAAAATAATTTTAAAAATGCAACCAAATAAGTAGTGAAATATTTAATTAGATTTCATTAGAGTTTGAGGAGCCGTTATATAAAATTCAAACTCAGTCTTTTGCCACCCTAACAAGCCCAAAATTCCATATGGTTATCATAAGTAAGGATGTAGAAATAATTTGTTCTGTACTGACCCATAAACCAAATAGCAAATGAACCAATGCATCAACGTGATGCCTAAACCTTGATGCATGTGTGTTTATATTCACACTTCTTCCACTATTAGGTTCATGATTCCTCTCTAAGTAGCAGGATGCAGCGTAAAATCATCCCATTATTTTCTATTGACATTTTCAGATCCTACAATTGAACCAAATGACATCACAGCAAATTCTGAGGTATTGAAAGTCACCAAATTATTGATTACAATATTTGATATAGGACCCCATTGTGTTGAAACCACTAATCTGAACCTTCTTCCCTTTGGGCTGACAGACACATTGTTCAAACCCAGTGAAAGAACAGTAGCTCAGGGCATGATGCTCTTTGATGGAGGCTGGTGGTAAGACTGAGGAAACTGGTTTAAGAGGTCCAAGCACTTTCACTGTCAACAAGGGGTCTCACAGCAGCCCCCAAAAACAGCTCACCACCAGACTTCAAATGAACCAAAGCCCAGAGGGCTTATATACTGCGACAGAGATAACACAAGTTCCAACATCAAGGCAGGAGAAAGAGAACTGCCAACATGGAGAGGCCACAAAAACCAATACAAACACAGTTGTGGAGTTTCTAAATTCACACTGAGGAAAACATTTTGACCTTTCACATCTGAATAAACAAAATGTGATCACATTTGCTTACACATATAGAGAATCTGCAGTGGGAAAAAATGGCTTAATCCTGTTTCACTTTGATTCTGCATGATTGTCTTCCTCTTGATTCTTCTGCACAAATAGAAAGGCAATTTAAGATACAGCTGACAGCTTGCTTGTCAAATGAAAAATATACAAAGTTATGCAAAAGACTGCAAAAGAATGGGCTCTATTTTTTTCATTCGATGTTCACCCTGATATCAGAAATAAGCAGATGGGGATAGAAAAAGGCTGATTGCTCTTTCCTTCCTTCACTCTTCTCCATGCTGTGTTTATCTGGATTTCCTTATCAATGGCCTGCAAGCCTCCCGGGAAATAGGTGGGGAAAAAGAATACTTCTGTAATTTAACAGACTTATACCCAAGAGCCATTCCACATCAGACAAACTAATGAAAAAATCACCACATGCCCTCCCCTCCCTCCACCCAGTCAGGACTCTCTCTGCATTCACCAAACGGAATTTGTTTTCCTCAGTAGACAAAGTCACTCAATTGCGTCTCATCTTTATTGGAATGAATAGCCTCTTCACCAATTTGCAGCCAATCTACCGCTTGCAATATTGAGCAAAGGCAATTATGAATTGAGTACACTCGCCTCATATCCAAGCAATGCAAAAAAGGATCTCTGCAGAAATGGAGATTTCATATTACAGTGTCATTTGTGGTTAACATGAAACCAAGTGGTTGCAAGCACAGACTTATAAATAGCCTTGTTTTCTCAGAAGACCACTTTGGTCAGTCAAATAAGCTGAAAATTTTAACTGGACATCCTAAATTTTAGTGAAAGTGACACATTGCCAATGCACACAGAGGAATTTGACCACAGCATTTAACCTGTCCATGTAGTGAAACACACGTCCTAGTGATCTAGGGCGCAGTGAGCATACAAGCCCAAGGGAGTGAACAGTCCTGTCCGTGGTGCCCAGGGAGCAGTTGGGGATTAGGTGCCTTGCAATTCAAGGGCATTTCAGTCATATCCTGTTGGTTCAGGTTGATCAAACCAGCAACTTTCTGGTCACAAGGCTGGTTCCATAACCATTTGTTTAAATATGGGTTAATGTATTAAAAACAACCATTATTCATTATAGGTGACCACTCAAGTTCTCTTTATTGCTTAGAATTAAACAGGTTGTTCTTGTGACTACATTTTGACTACTTTATTGTAAATGATTTCAGATTTGAGTTGCTGTCTTGTATTGTACCTCATTCAAAAGTCAGTGCAGTCTAAACAAATGAGAATGGGTAAAACTGTTGACTGAATAGAGCAGGGATGGGAAACTGCAGTCTAAAGGCTAATGTGATGATGTATTTCAATTAGGAAAGACAGTTCAACATAAAAGTTACTAAACTGAACTATATGTACCCTGGTTGCACATGTGTATTCTATTCTCAAACAGAACCACAAAAAACAGCAACATTGATTCACATTTGGTTTTACATAAGAATCCCAGGCAGTGATTTTGGTAAGCTTGTTAGCTTTTTTTATGGCTTGACCATCACTGATGTATACTGCTTCTTGTTCCATGTACACATCTCATTACAAAAGGCTTGGCAAGAAGGATAAGCAAATACAGCATGGGTACTCAAAGTACAGGTTTGTACTAAATTATTCTAAAAGATTTTAGCAATATAACATGCAATATGTACAGTGGTGTGAAAAAGTGTTTGCCCCCTTCCTGGTTTCCTGGTTTTTTGCATGTTTGTCACATTTAAATGTTTTGGAACATCAAACCAATTTAAATATTAGTCAAAAACAACACAAATAAACACAAAATGTTTTTAAATGAAGGTGTTTATTATTAAGAGAGAAAAAAAATTCAAACCTACATGGCCCTGTGTGAAAAAGTGATTGTCCCCTAAACCTAATAGCTGGTCAGGCCACCCTTAGCAGCAACAACTGCAACCAAGAGTTTGCGATAACTTGTAAAGAGTCTTTTACAGCGTTGTGGAGGAATTTTGGCCCACTAATCTTTGTGGAATTGTTGTAATTCAGCCACACTGGAGGGTTTTCGAGCATGAACGGCCTTTTTAAGGTCATGCCACAGCATCTCTATAGGATTCAGGTCAGGACTTTGACTAGGCCACTCCAAAGTCTTCATTTTGTTTTTCTTCAGCCATTCAGAGGTGGACTTGGTGGTGTGTTTTGGATCATTGTCCTGCTGCAGAACCCAAGTTCGTTTCAGCTTGAGGTCATAAACAGATGGTTGGACATTCTCCTTCAGGATCTTTAGCTAGACAGCAGAATTCATAGTTCCATTCATCACAGCAAGTCTTCCAGGTCCTGCCGCAGCAAAACAGCCCCAGAACATCACAGTACCACCACCATATTTTACTGTTGGTATAATGTTCTTTTTCTGAAATGCAGTGTTTTTTACGCCAGATGTAATGGGATACACACCTTCCAAAGAGTTCAACTTTTGTCTCATCGGTCCACAGAATGTTTTCCCAAAAGTCTTGGGGATCATCAAGATGTGTTCTGGAAAAATTGAGACGAGCTTTAATGTTCTTTTCGCTCAGCAGTGGTTTTCATCTAGGAACTCTGCCATGCAGGCCATGTTTGTCCAGTCTCTTTCTGATGGTGGAGACATGAACACTGACCTTAACTGAGGCTAGTGAGGACTGCAGTTCTTTGGATGTTGTTGTGGGGTCTTTTGTGACTTCTTGGATGAGTTGTTGCTGCGCTCTTGCTGTAATCTTGGGCGGCTGGCCACTCCTGGGAAGGTTGACCACTATTCCATGTCTTCGCCATTTGTGGATAATGGCTCTCATTGTGATTCACTGGATTCCCAAAGCTTTGGAAATGGCTTTATAACCCTTTTCAGACTGATAGATCTCAATTACCTTCTTTCTCAATTCTTCCTGAATTTCTTTGGATCTCGGCATGATGTGTAGCTTTTAAGGATCTTTTGGTGGACTTCACTTTGTCAGGCAGGTCCTATTTAAGTGATGTCTTGATAGAGAACAGGTGTGAGAAACCAGTTATGTTTTAACGGGGGGGCAATCACTTTTTCACACAGGGTCATGTAGGTTTGGATTTTTTTTCTCCCTTAATAATAAACACCTTCATTTAAAAATAGCATTTTGTGTTTACTTGTGTTGTCTTTGACTAATATTTAAATTGGTTTGATGTTCCAAAACATTTCAGTGTGACAAACATACAAAAAATAGGAAATCAGGAAGGGGCAAACATTTTTTCACACCACCAAGTAAAACGTTTTTGATTTGATTTGACTACTAATAAAAAAGTAAACTTTTCCAGCACTTGTGAATTACTTGGTGGGCTATAAACTGACAATTAATTCAGTTAATACAGTTCTACAATATATATTACAAACCTAAATACATAAAAATATACACCAATCAGTCATACCAAAACCACCTAATTGTATCTACACTTGTTTGTTTTATCACTGATCATACAGGTGCACTTTATAGTTCTACAATTACAGACTATAATCCATCTATTTCTCTGTACACACTGTAACATTGTTGATAAGATTTTTTTATTATCCCACAGTGGGGAAAGTGTTACAGCAGTAAAGGGACAGTGAAGTACAGTAATATAAATAGGTATTAAAAGAGATTCTTGGTAATGACTACAAACATAAATAAAACAGTATAAAAATATAGTAAAAAATATGTGAATTATCAAAAACAAAAATAAGAATATGGACAACAAAACGTAGATGATGGTGGTCATCCATGATCATTCTCAGCACTGCAGTGACACTGACATATTGGTGTGCTAGTGTGCATTCTTCTGGTATAGAAAAGTTTTAAACACCTCAGTGGGATAGAGAATAGTCCACCAACCAGAATGTTCCAGCCAAGAGCATCATGTGGGAAACAAAGTGGCCACTATTGAAAGACTAGAGCATGACTAAAACAAACTGTGCAGCAACAGATCAGCTACTGTCTCTGGCTTTACTCCTACAAGGTGGACCAACAAGCTGGGTAACTTGTACTAGTGCAATTGCAACACACACTAACACACCACCACCATGTCAGTGTCACTACCGTGCTGAGAACTATTCACCACCCAAATAATAGCTACTCTGTGGTGGTCCTCATCACTGAAGAACAGGTGAAAGGAGGATAATAAAGTATACAGAGAAACAGATGGACTACAGTCTGTAATAGTAGGACTACAAAGTGCACCTGTATGATCAGTGGAGCTGATAAAATAAACTAAGAGTGTAGATCCAGGGAGGTGATTTTAATGTTATGAGCTGA
Organism: Crenuchus spilurus; assembly: GCA_036984385.1. Classification (NCBI taxonomy): domain Eukaryota; kingdom Metazoa; phylum Chordata; class Actinopteri; order Characiformes; family Crenuchidae; genus Crenuchus; species Crenuchus spilurus. Next base: position 12,601 of record BRDA01023685.1, read on the forward strand.
TCCCTATATGCTACTTTACATATAAACTGCTTTATAACTAGTCCTGCTATGTAGAGTCTGGACTACAGCCTTATTATAACAATAATAATAATAATTACACAATCATATCAGAATATTATGACCATCCCTAATTTGGAATGAACTCTGCCCAGAATGACACCGATGTCATGTGACCGGGTTTGCTGCACATATAAATAAGTGAGCACACCAGTCAGTTGTTGCAGAGTGTAAAACTATCATCAAGGGCAAAGGACATGATGTGACTTATGTCCAAAAGGGCATGATAATAGGGTAACAGGTGCAGGACGTTAACATCTCAGAAACCACTAATTTTGTGGGATGTTCTGGAGCCGCAGTAGTTAAGGTGTACTGAGAATGTACTTCTTGTAAATTAAGTACCACGCAATAGCACTACAGTGGTGCCTCACAAGCTACTGTTGCCAGAGGGGAACAATGAATCTGGTGAGTGGTACAGAACAATTGATATGCTACAGTGCACCAGTTAACATCTATAATGAATGCAGGAGCAGCAAGAAAAGTGTCAGGGACAGTGACTGTTTCTGAAACGGGCGGTATGGGCAATGGCCCAGGGTGGCACGTCATCAGGGGCGGCACGAGGGTGGCCTGCCCGACCCCAAGCAGTTGTGTGGAGTGCCCTTGGCACCTCTGCATTGCTAATAGCTGGCTGAAATGTTCGCTCATTGGAGTTATAATTATTGAAAAATCTTCTGAGGGCAGTATTTCATGTAATTGGTTCTGTGAGGCAACCAGTCAGAACAAAGAGAGGCGTGGTCATGACAACATTGAATCCAGAGCCAAACTGTTATTATTATGAAAGCAAGCAGGACGACTAGTCCTCGACTGGAAGAGTAAACTACAAAATAAAGAGTTAAGTGAAGCTGTGACAGCAAGCTCACATGCTGTTATCCCAAATGTTAAACTGCACCACATCCTATGCTTCGAAAGTTTATTTTTTACCTTGGAATGAGCCGTAATGTGCCAGCTAGCTAACCTAACTAGCAATAGATGGAGATTAGCCAATGCCTCAAATGCTGGAATCAGAGCTTAACAGCTTAAATGTTAGGTTGCACACAAACTATTAGTCGATCAACAAGGGGTGGAGGGCGCTGGAGGGGTTGTTCGCCCAGGGCACCAAATGGGCTAGGACCGCCACTGGCTAAGGATCAGTACTGAGCAAACACTCTCAGTCAATGGGGGTTATTCCCACTATTAGTAATGTTCTGATGACTGTGTATAACAAAGAATATTGCTATGAATTTTCTTAACTTACACACACCTCAGTGGTCAAACAGAGGATAAAAAAAGTTTACTTTTGCAGTATGAACACTTCAGGATGTCTTTATGAGTCGTCCTGAAAGTTATCTGTCCGATTCCTGTGAAAATCCAAATATAAAGCAAATTCTACACTGTATGCGAGTTGCATTTTGGCCTGCATTAGACTGTAACCTGCTCTCCTCTATATGCTACATCAAACACATTTATTTCACAAAAATAGACACCTTGGATTTCCATGATATGGGCCACGTCACTGCCTAGTCCCGTCTTATTTTAAACTTCACCATCTTCTCTTGATTCCAAAACCAATTCTGCCTTGAAGTTCTGGCTGAGAGAAATGCACAACTGAGTGAACCTGACATCAACAAGACATTGCAACCTTTCTCATTACTCCACACAGTAAGACTATATGCCAGAGGAGGCACACGCATTTATTTTCATGAAGTTTCCTGCCTTGGATAATACTTATTACAGAGAGCAGCAACATGATGAGCTCCCCCTCTCCGTTCCGTCATTTTCATTAACTGCCGCAGTGGATCATTGGCCAAGCAATCAAATTCAATTCTGTGTGGAATTCTCCACCAGGGAGCACGTCTAAATCTAAAAGTAAAGACCACGCAGGCATAGGCGGCCAGTGAGAGTGCCATTAGGCAGCAGAATCATTGCGAGGAGCTCTATTTTTGGTCACTGAGCACGTTACGTGACACAAAGCTAGCGGTTCATATATCATTCCCCAATCGGGCCGTCAGCTGGCGGATCGCTAGAGCAACACAAAGCTTTTTCAATTAACCTGTCAGAGTCACAAATGGAAACTAATCAAACCTGCAAATCATTATTAAAATGCTAATGCAGGGGGTGTTACGCAGTTATATTCATAAGGGCTACTGCGCCAGTGGGCCCAAACATGCTCGAAGCCTCATTAATATTGCATTAGCGCTCCCGAAACAGAGAGGAGCCGAGCTTGGGATGAGATTTTTTTGGCAGGTTGGAGGCACAGAGGAATGGGGCACAGGTTGCTTGCTCTAAGGCACTTTGTCAAAGACAACAAATTATGGAAATGTGATTATTACCTGCATTTCTCAACCAAAATGAGATAACAGTTGTGTTTAAGGGTGTATCGAATAAGATCATTTGAGATAATCTTTCTAATAATCACAAGTTCACAAAGGCCTAAACCCACAACACCTGAAGTCATTTTAAAGCCTAGGATCAGCTCTTGAAATGAGAAGCTTTTATGATACCCTGGACAGTATAGCTACAATCTATATTACAAGATTTTGCCTTTACAAGTATAAATAAACAAAAACTTCTGCACATTGTAATTCATTCTCACTGTTGCTTTGTTGAATTTGATTTAATGTAAAAATCTAAATATAATTTAAATATAAATGTGGCCAAAATCTACACCACATGAAATATATAATTACTTCAAATGTCTTAAATTCAGCAAATAAAATGTATGTGTGCAGTAAAATGTGAAGAAAACAAGCCACACACACACACACACACACACACACATATATATACACACACACAGCATAAAATCATTAAAACCATCTGACCTGCCCACAACCCCACACTCTCAGAGCTCCAAGCACTACATGTTCCTACTCCTGTAACGAGAATTGAATATTTCTATGACTTGTGCCACAGTAGCTCTTCTGCGGGTTGAGACCAGATGGGATAACCTTTGTTACCCTCATACATCCAATCTTGAGAGTCCAGTACCTTGTGGATGGTTGGTAGTTTATTCTTTTCTCGACCAGTGTCACTAGCTACTCACTACTGCTGATACTCCACATGCCTTGCATTTTTGGATACTCCAACCCTAGTCACCTAGCCATCACAATTTGGCCCTTGTAAACGTAGCTCTGATTCTACTGCCAACAACAGCAATAACAACACATCATGACCTCTGTAGACTTTACATCTAAATATATTGGACACATCTAATTAAAGAACAAATGAAGTTCTAAATACACAGATATATGATAAACACAAATCAATCCATTTATGAATTCTTCATTATATCTAATAAATGAGAATCTAAACGTGACGTGCTAGATTATTCCAAACAAAAGCATACATGCTACACTGCAAGATTCCAATATTATCCCTCAATCCATCCACTAATATGAATGAATGAGAATGGATGGTAGGAGCACAAAAGAGGGAGGAGGGAGTGGAAAAGAGCGGCTCATCAATTTGTTGCTGTTAAATTGAAGTTTATGGCTGAGCCACAATAAGAATTTATCTGGAGTGTCTGTGTAATTGGCATTTCAGTTAGAGGACACACTGCTGTGCTGCTTTGCAAATGAGGCCAATGATGAGGCATTAAATCAAAGAGAAAAACAACAGGCTGTCAATGGTTGATTGAAGAAACAGAAGTGAGAAACAACTGCCGTCAAACAGTTTGAAAAGTTTATCCTAGCTACAATATGACAGCAGCAATATACAAAATACATTAATATTATCATAAAGTGTTGTTAAGTTGATTCTGACACTTAGTGACCATGTAGATGATGCTTCTACAGAATAGCCTGGTTTCTGCATTCTTCGTGGACCATTTCTATTGCAGGGGTTGACTGATATTTATTTTAAGGCTGATACCAATATTGATTATTAGTCATTAATGATGCTAATTACCAGTATTGAAGACCAATATTCATTTGACCATCACTTTGATATTGGTAGTGTGACATTTTAAATGGATGCAGCTCTTACTCAAATTGCTTTAAAAATTAAACATTACATTATTAAAATAAAGTGATTTGAGCTGTAGTTGTGAAAACACTGAAAAATCATGTTTGATTAGATGACTGGAGGTCCACATATCTACCAATCAAATAGCACAGTGAGCAGGACATTGAACCAGACTATTTTTTTTAAACCATGTTTGTGTCATATGGACACATAACAGGAAAACAATTCTAGGGTAATTACTTATTTTAAAAGCACATCTCTGTGGTTGTATTTGTGTCAATTGGCCATGTCAGTGTTTTTCTTCCTCCACGTTGGAGAGAATTATAGGCTGAATTACCTACAGGTTTTCGTCAAATTCAGCACTCATCTGGATACAGTTCTGCAATGTTGTATGACAAATATGAAACTATAATGGAGCACAGAATCATTTAAAACAGCTAAACAAAGTATTAAGTACATAAGGAGAATGATATTACTTTTTCACTACTGAAAGTTTGAATATCTATATAATATCAATAGCAAGACGTCTATTTTTCCCTAAAGCTATGAAGCTTTAACGGGCTCAGAGTAGCTCAGTGAAATAAAACTGGGTTAAAATAAAAAATAAAAAGCTACTAGAACTTTTTTCAGTTGAATCACTTTATTGGCTGTCAAACACTCACCTACCACACAATATAAAATTCACAGCTAGCAAAATCACAACATACAATTAGTTTATTACAGGATTAGTTTGGATTCACTCTTTTTCTCCTGTTGACATCTGGCACAGCATGTTCTGCTGATACTAGCTGTACCTCTTCATAGTACCAATATGCCATCACTATATGTAACGCAAACATAGTATATGAATATGAATATATTTATTCATGAATGCCTTCATCAGCTTTTTCAATACACAGTCACTGGATGTATCATTGTGTGCTGTGACCAGTCACAGACATTCATTGGGTGTTGTGATGAATCAAGGCATTAATGTGACGCAACAAGTGTAAATAATTTTGGTTAAAATGAAACCAGGCAGTAGAAAAATTTACTACTGTGTATTCAAAAGAAGGTAACATCATTAAAGTTGTAGTAGTTCAGCACTGAAATAATATATAGGACTTTATCTAAATAAGCCTTAATTTCACCTATAAACAAAACCAGCCCTCCAGGTATAATTTCCAGTCTTCCATTTCCATATTTTAAAATATACACACATTGTTATTATTTTATTGATATTTGTCTTATATCTTCCTTCGGTAATACTTTATAATTACTTTCATTAATAGCTCATTTACTAATGATTAATAACTGTGAAGAAATCATTAGTTCATGAGAATTTCATTAACAAATGATTTACTAATGACTTAGTAATGATTTACTAATGATTTAACATTTGCAAAAATTTATACAATCATTAGTAAGTACATAAACTGTCATTTATAAACATTTGTTCATATTCAAATTCTCATGAACTAATGATTTATTAAGAGTTATTAATCATTAGTTTTATATATTATAAGGGATGTCCCGATCACGTTTTTTCTGTTCCCGATCCGATCCGAGTCATTAATTTTTTAGTGTCTCCCGATACCGAGTATCAAACCGATACTTCTATTTTCTAGATAAGAACTAGATAATACTCTTCACACAGTGCACACATTACATTATAGTTAATAAAATTAATCAATGTTTATATTTAACAACTGCAATGCTTTAGGGAAAAAACTGCCAGCTTCCAAACTATTGTTAAGTGTTTCCAAAAGCTCTAAAAGACGCCGAAAACCTGTATTCTCTACCACAGCGATCGGCTGGTCATCCAAAGCAGTGAGTTCAGTGACCCTCTCTGTAATCTTCTTGGTCATAGCGCTGTCTCGAGAGAACTTTTCTTTTAAAACTTTCTGATAGTGTAGATTACTTAGGTACAGCCTTTAACTGAGCTGTCTGAACAAACTCACTTTATTCTGTTAAATGTTTATTTTTTAGGTGCCGTATTAAATTTGTAGTATTAAATCAGGGACGTGCGGTCAGCCTCACCTGTCATCATGACAAGAAAAAAATAACATAAAATTTATATTAATATTTGTCCATTGATCTTTATGACTAATTTCGAACATTTTTTATAGTCAAAATCACTGAAATTGCATATTTCCTGTTCAAATACAAGGGAGAAACGCGAGGTGTGGTAGCGCAGAGCCGAGCCGAGCCTCACCTCTGAATGCGCAATCCATCACAAACTGGGTTGATACATGCAGTTAGCGCGTGCCTGTCGCCGTATCGCTGCATGTCGCAAATATAATGTTTATGTACCCTGATTTATACCCTGGCTATTGTCTTTAACCATTTACGTTTAATGTTTGTTAGTGACATATTTAGTTTTGCTGATGGGACATAAAACCGCAGTGAAAAGGCACAGCGTGAGGCAGGGCAGTACTCCTCCGCACTGAAGGGGGGCGTACGTGAGCCAACGGCTGCTTGTTGATTCTGTGCTTTTACACAGAGGCGAGTGAGAGTCAAGTGCACGGCGGGTTTTCTCGCTGCTGTAATTGTAACGTTTTTTCTTATCTTTATGTACCTTACGTGTGTGTGTGTGTGTGAGAGAGAGAAGAATGCTGATGAGGTACGAAATAACCAGTAGCCAATTGAATAAGCTCCCTTTTGGGTTTATATATTTGTAAATCAGACTCTAAAGGAGTCAGTGTCTCACCAACCATGAACCTCACCGCACGTCACTGTATTAAATGCAGATCTGCTTCTATCACCCCATGAAACACTCATATTGCAGACATTACACCTTGCTGTTGGACTTGTATCGCTTTTTGAAGTAATTATACACAGCACACATAAACACGTACTGATACAAGCTCTGCTCTCGTTTGACGACTCCTGTGTTTACGACAAAGATCAGGCTTAGGTTTGTGTTCAGAAAAGCCGATACCGATCACTTAAAAAATGCCGTGATCCCTAGTAACCGGCTTTGGACACAACAATACAACATAAATTGTACAATATGTACAATATCAAACGATGTATATAATTATATAAATATGATTAAGCCTCAAATGACAACAAGGTATATAAACCTTGAGTAAACTGTTTTAAAAGCTGTAATTTGAGGCTTAATTATACGTGCAGTTTACAAAGTCTGATATTTATATCATTAGTCTGATATTTATATAGTCTGATATTTATATTATTATATACAGCTATGACATGTTGGGCATTGTACTGTAGATAACTATTATATATTATATATTGTGCGACTCATTGTACAACCTATGTTGTACTGTTGTATCAGTATTGGCTGATGCTTCTCGTCAGTGTGTGGTTGAGTTGTAAGTGTGTAAAAGGAGTGTGTTGATTGTACTGATTGTAAAGCATCCTTGGATATTAGAAAGATGCTATATAAGTGTAACATTCATTCATTCATGTAGCCTTGTACTTTAAATGAAAAAGTTGGGGAGTTCTTTTGATGAAGCTAAGGACATGATTTCCATGTTAAACAGCTTGGAAAGGAGGCTTGTGTTCAGCACAAGAACATCTTGGAGCTTTAGTGAAGAACCTAATCATCTGCTTACCACATATGGTGGTATCACCATGCTGAAATTCAATCCATCCTCTAAGATATTAGCCACTCTTGTGTGGAAAATATAATTTGTGGATATCTGCCACTAGGAATGAGAGGAAAATACACTTTATCTATAAACTCCACCTCTGTGGTTTCAAGGTCAGTCAAGTTACTGAATAAATGCTTTCATCCTGGTAGCAATAATCATGTCTTAATCGCATTTTTTCTTTGAAAAAAGTTAATTTACATAACGTGTTTTAGCCTTTATACATGCAATATTACTGTTGTACTGGTTCAATTCAACTACTTGAACCTGACCAAAAAAGGAAATATATGTCTTGTAAAATCACAAGGTTTATTTTTACTATATCACTTGTGCTCACTCACCATTTATTCTGTTTACTATATATGACCCTGCCAGGGAAAACCAGGTCAAAGTCAAAAATCAGGTCAAAACCAGGTCAAACCAATTTTTTCAATTTTTTTTTTAAACAACTTTTTTGTGAATTTAAGTTTTGTTTTTGATTAAAATATGTACTCTGATAGATATCTGAGACTGTTATCTTTCATTTACAGCAATAATACTGAGTAGCTAAGTTTTGTCGCTAATGTGAGTGACACGATATTGACAGGATATCTCAATAAGTTGCCCAGTGACTTTGGCCTTGTTTTCCCTGGCAGGGTCACATATGTTCTCTACTATGTAGAGGGCACCTGACATGCTGGCATAAACTGGTATTTTACCACCTTAAACTGGCCTGATATACATTATCTTCAACTCTATGAAAAAAGATGGTTCTTCAAGGTTCTTTGGATTGTAAAAAGGGTTCTTCAGCTTGATGATGACGAATGTGCTGTAGATGGTTCTATACAGGACCAAAAAGGGTTCTGCTGTAGTTAAGATGTGAAGCTTGTTATAATATAGGAACCCTTATTTCATATAGTGTGTATATATATATATATATATATATACACACACACACACAGTATACACACAGGGGTTAGACAATGAAACTGAAACAGCTGGTTTTAGACCACAATAATTTATTAGTATGGTGTAGGGCCTCCTTTTGCGGCCAATA
>BRDA01023692.1:0-31184 GCA_036984385.1 Crenuchus spilurus
AACTGTCAATAAAAGCTTTTGTTACTCATAATATGATTGCAATTATATTTCTGTATGTGATAAAAACATCTGACAAACACACATAAAAACCAGATGGCAGCAGATCATGTGAAAATATAATATTTGTGTCATTCTCAAAACTTCTGGCCATGACTGTATACTACAAATATTTGCAAAAATAGCTATGGGTTCATATTTTTATGGACAATGGGAGTATTGGAGTAACAATATTTAACAGACAGCTACGCTCACCTTCTCTTGAGTCTTGCACTCTCTGCATCCTCATCATCATCACTAATAAAGGTTTAAATTTCTGATGTTTCCGGTGCCAATTAACTGAAGCACTTCAAGTGCTGTGTACTTTGTAGAATAAATATTTTTAATCTTATTTTACACTGTATTTAACAGATTATTTTTCTGTATACACTGAAATTGCATAGTATAGCTTTAACAGCAGCACTAAAAAAAACATGCGATTAAGACCCACCACTGCAATGGACAACAAGATTTTTTTTTTAATCCTGTGTTTAACTTTCAGATTTTACAACTGATATTTAACTTATTTCACAAACCATCCATTAAGAGTAAAATTAACTCATAACATGAAGGAAAAAAGTATACTAAAATAGAAAAAAAAGTTAAAATGAACCCTTACTTTTCCTTCTTGGCTGGAGTGCTGCCATTGCTAACTTCAGTGTGCTTTTTTTTGTTCCCAAGGCGGGGCTAAGCTGTTGGATTGGTTGGTAAATGTCTGTTCTGATGAACAACAGATCTCAATTGGTCTTTTGTGCAACAAAACATAAAAAAGGAAGAAAACATGTTATGTCCATTGCAATGGACGCAGGGTCTGAAAGGGTTAAACGTAACCTGAAAACGTGTCTTCACCTTTAAGCCTCATGATTTACGTTTCAGGGACCAGTTTTGTAGACCCCGGTCCGGTACACACACACACACACACACACACACACACAAAACACACTTCGGTAGTACTATACTAGTGAGGACATACCACTCACTTGTGTAATACTAAGTAAAAATAAGTCTAAACTTAACTCTAGCAACCAAAGGTCAGTGCTTCTGCTATTTTAATTCCCCCAAATGTTTGAAAACGGCACTAGGACTACAAAAAATGCCCCCACTTTTACAAATCTGACGGGCATTCCCAAGGAGTTTCAGTCCCATCAGGTCATACAAGAACACACACAGCTGTAATGTAACTGAATGTACCTCGTTGCAGGTCTGTATCGTTGCTAACACGCTAATGTCTCCTCAGCTCTGAGGAGTAAAATAGCGGCAATTCAGTGCGTCGCTAAACTCTCTCCGGGGACAGGACGGGACTCCCTCTCGGATGTTTATCGGTTAGGCAGTTTACTGGTGCAGACTCTGAGCCAGCCGGTGAACCAAACCGCTAACTATTCAGTCGCGTGTGGTGTTCAGTTTGGTAACAAACAGGAGCGCCTTGTTTTTGCTAAACAAACAGTGCAGCTGTGACTTGGCTAGAGACTAACTCAGGTTAAGCTAACAGCAACATTCTACAAGAGTCGATCCTGCTGCTGTAAATGCAAGTAATCCCAACACATTACGGTCGCTGTACTTGTTTCACGATATTACAGCCAGTTTCATGATAACACGTCCGTATAATCTGCTGTTCTGTTGGTCAAAGAAACACCTCTTTTCTCGTAGCCCGTTTTTTCCCAACTACTACTGACTGCAGCTCGGCAGACAAGCCCCTAATTGGACAAAAGCCCCTGAATGGATTGTTTAAATTGTCAGCTAGTCAGATTTGCACATTTGTACGGTGGCGTATTGCTGCCACACAGAATAAAAAAGAAATCCTACACTATGTTGTAAAAACGAGATCCTTACGTTTGTTAAAACAACTTTTTATGAAGTTAAAATGACTTCCGGATATCGTAAAAACAACATATTTATGTTGTTAAAATGACATTGATATGTCATTAAAACGACATAGGCTAATCACGTACAAGCTATACTTGCATTTGGAAGTATTAACTAATTTGTGTATTCATATTGGACGCTTCCAGTCTTAACTCGTGAGTTGTGCTTTGTTTTTGCCAGTGTCGCACTAAATCAGTGTGTCTAACAATTTGATGTCCATTACAGTGCTGAAAGCTTAGCATTTCAGATGGCTAATTTATTTCATTGTTCAGGTCAGAAACGGCAATTGCAGATGTCAATGAGACAAGCCTTTGGTGTTTCCTAAGACACCGAGGAGTAGCAGAGGAAAACATTTTTAAAATAGTCAAGACAAGGTTGGTTTAATTTCTCTGTGTGTACTGCCTGTTAGCTCAAACCAATCAACAAACGAGGCTAAAGTCAGCATCTTTACCAACTGCTTATTCACATTTTTTCCCTGTCCACCTTAAATGCAGTTACAGTCAGTGTTGCCAGATCTCACGATAGAAACAAGCAACCAGCTCTATGAAAACAAGCCCAAAATTAGCCCAACTGGCAACCTATCACATTCTGTAAAACCAAGGCCGCTTTTAAACAGAATAAAGGTAAACATTTAATATGACATTATTACATAAATAATAAAATAATATTACATAAAATAACACGACAATTATGATACTTTTAATATAAACATTTTGAATAACTTAAATTATTTAATACATTATTTAAAAAACTGAAATTCTTTGAATAACTTTAAATCTTTTAAGCTCTGATCAAAAGAAAAGTGCATTTTGCATCTCCCATCTGAGGTCTGAGCCATTCTTTCAGTGCGCTCTTTTACCCACTCTTTATTATATATATTTTCCATATTTTCTCCACTTACTTGAACTCATTCTTATGCTGCGCCTTGTCACTCTGGGCGCTGCCTGCTGTTTGGGTGTGTGACTGGTCAACTTAGGCGGGAGTGGTAAACAGGAAATGGGGTCTTGGAAGGGACAAACTACCTACCACTAGTCTGTTGTTTTATTATGGGGAGCTGCGAGATCATCAAAAAGTTTCACTCAGAAAGAAAGCCAAGCCCAAATAAACAACTTCACGTTCAAAAACAAGCCCAAAAAAACGCAACCCGCGACTCACGAGATTTGCAAGCGACTTAATTAAAAACAAGCCCAAAGTCGCTTATAATAAGCGGATTTGGCAACACTGGTTACAGTAGTTATCGTGACCATAGACTGTATATATACATTACGTTGTCTGGACTAACCGCTAGGTGGAGCCAGTGTGATAGTACATGGTTTATACCAAGGGTAGGCAACTCCAGTCCTGGAATGCCGGTTTCCTGCACAGTTTGGTGATCTACCTGATCAAACACACCTGATTCAACTCAGCAGGCAACTAGTAATTTTAATTGTAGTGTCAGAGCAGTGACATCACCAAACTGTGCAGGAAACCGGCACTCCAGGACTGGAGTTGCCTACCCCTGGTTTATACATTCTGTGAGGAGAGATTCTCTGAAGAGAGATTTTCCACATACATAGTTAGAGGTAGTTCTGTTTCTACCTTTCATGTTTTCTAAATTTTACCATGACGGTGGAGATATGAGTAATAATTTGTGTATCTAAAAGTCATACAAATCGTTCCTTTAGGGATTGCAATATTGCATGATATCATACTCTACACTCACTGATTGGCACATGAGCTAAGTTAATCTTTTTGGTCTCTCATCATAGTATTCATGTAAACAGCTTTGAGTTCTCATTCCTGGTCCTGGAGAGACACATTCTTGCACATTTTAGGTCCCTCTCTACACACCTAATTAAAACTCATGAAGTGAATGAACTCATCAGTTCATTAAGTCTTTTCTGAGTGCCACTCTCCAGTCCAGCACAGTTTTATGATTTTCTACTCTAATGCATCCAACATTTTCCACACTTAATTGACAGGTGTTGTTTGTGCATGGAGAGCAGGAAAATCACTAAACTGTGCCATTCATAGCATTAGTTTGCCACCCTTGTTTTAGGGCTTCCCCTGCTCCCATTACACCTGATGTTACTAACAGACTAGTAAACAAGCCCACCCTGAGGTCAAGTGGGTATGTTAAAGCAGGGAACACTGCAAAGTGCAGACCTCTACTGTTCTATTACATGGTCAGTATATGATAAATGGCAAATTAAGCAGTAAGTAAAAAAAAAAAAAGATTTATTATTTCATTGTAAGGCATCTTTAGCTTTCTCACAACTCATTATGTACTATGTATACACTATGTACACTGTCAGCTGATATACTTGCTATATACAACAAATTGTTTTAATTAGCTTTAATGAAGTTCCTTTAATTGTACAGTACTAGAGGAAAACAATACTACACTAGTGGAATATTAACATGAGTTACATTTCTAAACAGGTAATTTTAATCATAAGTTAAAACTATATTGCTTGTGCAATGACCTTTGTAGTCATCAGGAAATTACTTTTAAATTAGCTTTTTCGGTCATATATAAAATGTAAATAATTAGGACTATAATATACTTATTTGTTATTAATTTATTTAAAATATTAAAATAACGAGATAACTTAGAATATATTAAAACACATAGGTGAGCACCAGAGGATAAAATTAAAGACTGGCTAACATTGTTTTGTCCAAAATGATCGCTATTTTTCACATTGCCTGACTACCCTAATTCAATAAAACATTCACATAAAACTAACCAGGAACATTTGTGTTTGGATCAACCTTGGTCAGAGCACACAATAACAAATTATATGAACTTGCTCATTTACATATTGTAGCTTTATTTTTATCATTATTGTCCAGTATCACAATGGTGAACTGCATACTGGCCTAAAATATTAATAATGCTCATCTCTACTTACAGATTGACGCCTCGATTATAGGGATGATGAATGATGAAAGCTTGGCTCCATATATTCCTGCCTATGGGGACAGGATAGCTACAAGGTGCTTCTGCATGGAAAGCCAAAGAAAATATGCAACAGATTCTAAAAGACTGACATTGTTAGAAAAGTTAAGGCAGAAAATGGCAATAGGGAAAAGAACAAATGACAATCGAGACTTTGACCATGAAGGCAGTGTTGAGCCAGCACAAATTTGTAAGCACATGAGGAACAATAAATCGGCTGTAAAATTGACCAGAAAAATTGAGTTAGGGTGGGTTCATGAACGAAAACAAGTAAAGAAACGTTCTGGTGGAGGAACAAGAATTCTTGATTTGTCCAAGGAAGCAAAAAAGCTGATATTAGGTCATGCCAAGGATCTCTTTTTTCCCAATGGAAAATCAAAAAAAGGAAACTGGGAAAACTTCAGTCATGACATTTTAGACTCAGGAAACGTCTTAAAAATGATGTCACTATCGGAGAACTATATTCTGTACTTAAAATGGGTGTCTTAAGATTTTACCTGAACAAAAAGTGTCTGATGAACATCATTCTGCAACAGAGATTGTTAGTGAGGCCAAAAAGCAGGCAGATGTAATGGAAGCAGATGAACAATGTACAGCGCCAATTCTTGTCATATCAAACATTGGTGAGGCAACCAATGCTAGTTGTCTGTCTGAATCATCCGAAGTTACATTTGGTCCAGTCCTTGGTGAACCATCAGCATGAGTTGGAAGACACTTTGTTGCATGACCATGACCATTTAAATGGAGAAGATCATTTTGTGATAATTACTGACATCTTTCATCCAGAAACCACTGACATAGTTCCTGCTTCAACAAGTTCAGCAGAGGCTGGGCAGCACAGACCCTCAAATCTTTCAGCAGACAGTGCTCCCCTCTCATCTCCAGAATATGAAGTTGTGAATGTAGAAATAAAGCTTCACAGAGTCAACCTTTTAGAGGAGATGATTCACCAATTCAAAGATCCAGCTATGCTAAGGCTTCCTTTAAAATACACTTTCATTGATGAAATGGGAGCAGATGCAGATGGTGTATCCAGAGATCTGTACTCAGACTTGTGCTCTGAATTTTTGGATTGTGCAGCAGAGCGGGAAGAAATGAGGGTGCCATCGCTCTGTCCAAAGTGGCAGGAAGAGTGGAGATCTATAGGTAGAATCTTAGCCAAAGGTTTTAAAGACCATGGATATTTCCCAACATGTCTGGCACCAGCATTTACTGTGCCACTTGTTTTTGGGGAGAATTCAGTCTCTTCTGATGTGCTGTTTGAATCCCTACTTTTATACCTGAGTCAGTTAGATAAGGATTTAATATTGAGTGCCTTACATGAAGATCTAGTTGGTGATGACAAAGATGAATTGATGGATCTTTTGGATAGCATAGGAGTGACAACAGTCCCCACAAAAGACAATCTGAGATCAGTGATGCTGCAGGTGGCTCACCAGCAGCCACAATATGCACTGGACAACATGTCTGAAGTCTCACAGAAGATCTTCAAGGAAACCCTAATCAATGCACAGGAGATAGAGAAAATGTATGAAGAAAAAAAAACCATCTACAAGAAAACTGTTAAAGCTGCTGGTTGCATCACCTTCAACCCAAGCAGAAAATCAAAGTTTATGTTTTTTACAGCAGTACATTAGAGGATTGGATAGTGCTGGCCTTAGAAGGATTCTGAGATTTATGACTGGATCTGATGTTCTGTGTGTTGATAAAATTTAAGTTCTGTTCACACACTTGGAGGGCTTATCAAGACGACCAGTGCACACACATGTGGTCCTGTTTTGGAGCTGCCTAGTACTTACAATGCCTATCCTGAATTACGTATTGAAATGGAGAGCATCCTGTCCAGCAAAAATGTCTACATAATGGACATTGTTTAAAATAAATGGTGAAGTAAACCTTCACCATGAGAAGGGGAGTTCATAGGATATACATCCAAACATGTTCATGTTCAAAGGTACACTACCGCTCAAAAGTTTATAGGTTTTAACAATGCGTACATATGAGAAACAAACACAGCACACTACATGGTCACTTAAATGCAAGACATAAGCTAATTCAAGATGTAGCAACTTCAAGCTAGCTATAGCAAATGCATAGACACAACATGAAATAAATTTCCAGAGTAAATACTAGCAATGTTTCTTCTAGTTTTTATATCTCTTTAAACCATCAACAATTACTACAGGTTTCATGAACTTACATGTTGTTAATGTTGTTTATTGTACATCAAACTCTGTTAGTTGGAGTACAGAACAATTAATAACCTTCAGAGACAATGTTTCTCCTGTTTTTACCCTGAAATTCATTGTAGATCCTTCAGAATGTCTGGAAATCTTCACTTCGGCCACGCTGACCCTGCTGAGCCTCGCTAGAAGATGCTGGAGGAGCCAGCGCATGTACAAACAGGCCGGCGCGCTTGTGCGACTGAGGCGGCGTGGATTTCGCACACCTTTACCATCATTATTCCTCTCCAACCTCCGAACTCTCAGCAACAAAGTTGAGGAACTACTTCTGCTCAACCAAACCAACAAAGACTTCTCTACTGCCTCTGCCTTCTACTTTACAGAGACCTGGCTGACTCAGCTGACCCCGGACAGTGCACTGCACATCCCAGGCTTCCAGCTGCTGAGAGCAGACAGAGACCCGGAGAGCAGTGGGAAAAGAAGGGGAGGTGGGATCGCTTTCTACATCAACAAACGCTGGTGTAGGGACACTACAGTGCTGTTAACATCATGCTCTCCTCATCTAGAATCTCTCTTTATTAACTGTAAGCCATTCTACTCTGCCCCTGAGTTCACTTCATTCATTCTGGGAGGTGTGTATGTTGCGCAGAGCGTGTGCACGAGTGACGCACAGAAACAGCTGGCTGACCAGATGATTAAACTTGAGAGAGAGAACCCAGTCTCAGTGCTCGTCATTCTGGGTGATTTTTACAATGCTCTCCTCACGAAGGAGATGCCCAAATACAAGCAGCACATTGCCTGCGCAACAAGAGAAGGCAACACATTGGACAAATGTTACACTACAATCAAAGATACCCATCATGCTGTCTCACGCAGTGCTCTTGGCCTCTCTGATCACAGCCTTGTTCACCTAATACCAACGTACCGGCAGAAACTCAAAACCAACAATGTGTATAAGGAGGCTAAGTACAGGCTGCAGAAAGGGATTAAAGCTGCAAAGAGAAAGTACTCAGAGCAGCTGAACAGCCACATCAACGCTAACGACCCATCATCAGCCTGGCATTGTCTTCAGCTCCTCACTGAATACAAGTTGAGAAAGACCCCCCTCCTCCTTGATGACCGACAGCTCACGAACAACCTGAACGAGTTCTACAGCAGATTTGAATGCAAAAAATCTGCAGTCTGTCTCACTCACATCAACAACCTCCTCCTCCTCCCACACGCTTGACACTTCACCCCTGTGCCCTGCTGAACCTTTCTATCAGCGTGCAGGATGTTTGTAGGCTCTTCATCAGACAGAAGGTGAGGAAAGCACAGGGACCTGACTCAAGGCTGGTTTACACTTGACGCGTTGCGAAGGTTGCAACCGTCCATGCTTCAAAAATTACGTCACTTACAGAGACACAGGGCCCAAGAATCGCCACGTCACGCACCTCAGAACTGTTCTAACTACGCAGAGCGTAGGCGCGGACGGAAAGCCGGATATGGGCATATTTGAAGAGAATCTGGTGACAGACATAAAGAGGTATAGACATATTCATGACTCCTCCATGACGGACCACAAAATATTTCAAATGCATTTCATCATCAGTGTGTCACAGTGGCATTACAAGTTTAAACTCTCTCTTATCTCGTCTTCATTTATTAACTGGTCACACAGACCATCTCCTTCTCCGTTTTCTCATCAAAAGTAGCTCAAACACAACAGCTCCTCATCCCGCGCATTCACTTTGCAATACACAATAGTGTTCTTCTGCATCTTTGTGCACTTCAGAGTGGTATTTTTCACACAGCGCCACTAGGAGAATATCGCCGTGCCTCTGATCCATGTCGCAAGTAGTATAAACGCATTTTCGTCTCTGCAAACGCACGACCCTCGCATCATCATTCGTGTCAAGTATAAACCACCGTTCAGTCTCTCCATCCACCCTAAACCCTGCTGTGACCCGCTAGCACCCATCTTCACCAAAATCTTCAATAAATCACTGGAAGCCATGGAACATGTCATGTTCCAGCATGCTTCAAGACCTCCACAATCATCCCAGTTCCCAAGAAATCAACCATCACTGGACTTAATGACTACAGGCCAGTCGCTCTGACTTCTGTAGTCATGAAAGTCTTTGAACGTCTGGTCCTAACTCACCTAAAGTCCATTACAAACCATCAGCTGGACTCCCTGCAGTTTGCTTACAGAGCAAACAGGTCTGTTGATAGGTCAACCTGACCCTACACCTCATCCTACAGCATCTCGACAGTCCTGGAACCTATACTAGGGTTCTGTTTGTAGACTTTAGTGCGGCCTTTAACACTGTTGTCCCCCAGATTCTCCGAACCAAACTGTCCCAGCTGTCAGTGCCAGACTCTGTCAGTGGATTGTGGACTTTCTGACAGACAGGAGACAGCAGGTGCAGCTGGGGAAACACTTCAGACCTCCAGACACTCAGTACTGGAGTCCCACAAGGTTGTGTTCTATCACCTCTTCTCTTCAGCCTCTACACCAACTGTGTAGGATCCAACTGTAAAGATCCTGAAATTTGCAGATGACTCCACTCTTGTGGGCCTCATAACCAATAGGGATGAATTTGCTTACAGGAAGGAGGTTGAGCAGCTGGCCTCCTGGTGCAACAAAAATCATCTGCTGCTTAACACAGGAAAGAAACTGAACTTAGGGCTACTTATATCAATATAACTGAGGTATTTCTTTTCTTAATTTTCTTATATGTCCACATTTCTATTTTAACATATGTAGTTTTCTTACCACGTTAGAGATGTCAAGTAATTACCACCTTTTATAACCTATAATTCTGTAACCATTTGTGCTGATGTCTTAACAAAAAATAAAAATGTATTCAACCAAGTAGTTCAACCAATGTATATAACCACACCAGTCTGATTATGGACAGCTGCAGTTAATATAATTACTTTTATATATTTCAGGATACAAGCTGAGATTCAGAAATCCAAAATAATGATTTGGGTTCTATATGATGAAATGGAAAATAATGCACACTCACAAATCCAGAACAAAAAATCTAAATAGTTATTAATGCAATGATAAGAACTCTGGATCACTGCTCTTCAGCCCCCAAAGGAGATATGGTTTTGTGGATAGAAGAAATTGAGCCAAGAAATCAGAAACAAAATTTGTTAAAGTGATGCAGTCATTTTTGATAAGAACAAATAGCTCGAAGCATTTATTAAAGTTTTGTTCCAAGTTCTCATTTTGGCCATATTTCACATTCATATAATTCATTATACCAACACTAAATAAAGAAGAGACACAAAATCAAATAAGAAATTCCCAACACTAAGAATTACTATCAATAAACAACAATAGTACTTAATAATTGATTAGGAGACCCATTCACTATAAACCTTCATCTGAATTTGTGTATTACAGTTTTATGATTAATGATAAATAATGTGAGTGATGAATGTGTTATCATGGTGCACTGGTGGGAACAAGTCTAATGGTCCAGTAGCCATTGAAAACAAATATGGTGCTCAAGCAGAGGAGGCCGCTTAAGGCTGCAAATTCAATAACCTAAGGCTCCCTCAAGCTAATCAATACTGGTCATACACACCACTAAAAAGTCTGTATTTAAAGCATTTGATACAGAAGTGTAATTTTCTTACACAGGTTAACTGTATGGTAGTGTGCATAAAATACCTTTAAAAAAAAAAAAGGCATAAGCACATCTTTTAAGAATTCAAAGCAAATGAAACATTATTTGGAAAATATCCCACCTTTTCTTGGGTCTCCACATTTTCATATTTACACATCGCCATTTTCATGTGCAATATAGATTTCATCACTTGGGTTCATCTAAGCTTATATCCAGCAGGGGATTTATGGTATTGAAAGCAGTAGACAAATCAAAGAGCAGTTCTCACTGGGCTGCCTGATGTATCTTAAGGGAAAGTATATTCTGTCTATAACTACATCATCCAGTCCAATGCCATCCTGCTACAGGTGTTTCAGAAACCTTCTTACTAGAGGTCTCAGGTGAGCTAGCATCAGCCTTTCAAGTGGTCATGAAGTGGAAAGTGCAACAGGTGTGAGAATGAATTCATCCATCACCTTATCCACTTAATCCTGATCAGGGCAATGGTTAGCCCCCTACCGCCTCATCAGCACAGGGCAAGAACCAAGCCCAGGAGGGGGTGCCAATCCATTGCTGGACACACAGCTCAGATTAAAGATGTGCTAAAGCTTTTCAGAGTTTCTCAACACATTTTTAGCATTGTAAGGTTCAATCTCATTAGTAGTTTTTGCACCTGAATAGCAGTGAATGTACACTGGTGCCTGAAAGTTTGTGAACCATTTAGAATTTTCTATTACCATCACCACAGTTCTCAGATGGGATAAGGTTCTTTTGCTAGAATGCAGTATTTTCCTTTCTGCAAATATAGCGCTTTTAATTTTAAAAAAATATATTATTTTGGTCACATCCATCCATAAAACATTCTTCCAATAGCCTTCTGGCTTTTCCACAAGATCTTTAGCAAACTACAGAGGAGCAGCATTGTTATTTTTGGAGAATGGCTTTCTCAATGCAACCCTGCTATGCACACCATTGTTGTTCAGTGTTTTTCTGATGATTGACTCATGAATATTAGCCAATCTGAGAGAGGCCTTCAGTTGCTTAGAAGTTACCCTTAAGTCCTTTGTGACCTCGCCGACTATTACACCCTTGCTCTTTTAGTGATCTTTATTGGTTGACCACTCCAGGGGAGGGTAACAATGGTCTTGAATTATCTTCATTCGTTCACAATCTGTGTTGATTGGAGTGCAAACATTAGAGATAGCTTTGTAACCTTTTCCAGTCTGATGAACATCAGCTACTCTTTTTCTGAGGTCATCAGAAATCTCCATTGTTTGTGCCATGATACATTTCCACAAACCTGTTGTGAAGTGCAGACTCTGATGGTCCACATTCTTTAAATAAAACAGGGTGCCCAATCACACCTTATTCCTAATCCTAGAGGTTCACATACTTTTTCCACTCACAAATGTCATATAGGATCATATTCATCAATAAATAAAATAAATAAATAAACAAGTATAATGTTTTTGTCTCTTTTGTTTAACTGGATTTTCTTTATCTACTTTTAGGACCCGTGTGAAAATCTGACAATGTTTTTGGTCATAATTGTACAGAGACATAAACTATAAAGGATTCAAACTTTAAAGCACCACTGTAGTTGGACATTGGACACTGTAAAGGGAAGGTGTGAGGAGTTTGTAGTGGACAGTGACTGGTGGTCACAGGTGTGAACTGCTGTAGTAGATGAAAAGGTGGCTGAAAATAGTCCAGAGCATTATTGAGCAGGTAAGTTCAACTGCACAGTAGACAAACTTAGCTGAACAGAAGAGACGCCTCTGTCAGATTGTATAAAGATTTGATTTAATTCATTTACTCACTCTTAGTCACTATTAACACGGTTTCTGTCCTGTGTGAATACGAAGATGTTTTTGGAGATTACTCTGACGATTAAAAGTCGTCCCACACTCTGAACAGCAATACGGTTTCACTCCTGTGTGTATACGCTGATGGCTTAGGAGATTACTGCGATGACTAAACCTACTCCCACATTCTGAACACTGATATGGTTTCTCTCCTGTGTGAATGTGCTGATGTTCTAGGAGACTACTCAGATAATTAAATCTCTTCCCACACTCCGTACACTGATACGGTTTCTCTCCTGTGTGCATACGCTGGTGTTGTTTGAGACTACTCTTACAATTAAAACTCTTTCCACACACTGAGCAGTGATGCGGTTTCTCTCCTGTGTGAATATGCAGGTGTTGTTTGAGATTACTCTGACGATTAAAAGTCTTCCCACACTCTGAACAGTGATACGGTTTCTCTCCTGTGTGAATATGCTGGTGTTGTTTGAGATCAATCAGACGATTAAAACTCTTCCCACACTCTGAACAGTGATACGGTTTTACTCCCGTGTGAATACGCTGATGGTTTAGGAGATTTCTGTGATTATTAAACCTATTTCCACATTCTGAACACTGATACGGTTTCTCTCCTGTGTGAATATGCTGATGTTCTAGGAGACTATTCAGATAATTAAACCTCTTCCCACATTCTGAACACTGATACGGTTTCTCTCCTGTGTGAATAAGTTGGTGTACTCGGAGATGACTCTGTTGATTAAAACTCTTCCCACACTCTGAACACTTAAATGGTTTCTCTCCAGTGTGAATACGCTGGTGCACTCGGACACTACTCGGAGAAGTAAAACTCTTCCCACATTCTGAACACTGATACGGTTTCTCTCCTGTGTGAATACGCTGGTGTACTCTGAGATTAGTCTGATTAATAAAACTCTTCCCACACTCTGAACACTGAGGTTTGTCTGGTTTTTCTGTGTTTTCCAGCCTTTGTCTGCAAAATGCATCATCATGCAGAGTATCAGAAGATTGTGAAGATATACTGGTTGCCATATTCTCTTCTTTCATCTCTACTGATTTCAGCATGGTGATATATTCCTCTCGGAGGTATCTCCTGAGGTCTTTGTGGAAGCTGGCACAAGGAACAAGGGAAGGCTTTCAACAGGAAGGTGTTAATTCCTGCAGGAGAAAAAAAAAGTTAAAATGATTCCTTTTTAAGAGAACAGAACATCAAACATCAAGTCATTTCTGAAAGTCACTGGGTCAATAAGCAACGTCATTCTTATTGTGTAACGGGAGTAAATCATTTGATATATTCACTTATTTACACAGAATGCAATAATTGTGATTGTGTTAGATATAGTTGCTCTATTTGTTTCTCTATTTACTATTCCCAGGCTTCAGAATACTTTACTCCACAAGAACTACACCTGATGTCATGAAACATACCTCAAACAAAGAAAATAATTTCAATTAATTATATATATATATATATATATATATATATATATATATATATATATATATATATATATACACCGTATATAAAACACATACATAATAAACAGAAAACCAAAATATGGAATCACCCAATGTTGAGAAAACAATTACAGAAGTATCCTAAAAATGACCATCGCCACCAAACCTATTTTCTATTGATGCACTGACTGTTTAAGTACTGATTACCATCACTCCTGGTCCTCAACTTGACATGCACCAAACTTCAAAAAAATGGGGCAAAAGTTTCAGCCGAAAGTTCCAGTATCATCTCGGCCAAAGCAGATTCATGATTCAATACTGCATATCACTTTCATCTAATCACCCTCACTCTTTAGCCCACTTTAACCTTTTTTCCCCTTATGTTTAGTTGTTACTGCTGTTTGTTTTAGTTTCCTAATGCAAATCTGATTTCAATTAACCAATTTCTTAAAGTTCTGTCACAAATATTAATTCCTGTTTCCATCCATTTCTTTTATTGCCCATTTTCTATTTGTCCTGAACCATCACAATTACACTCCAATTTAAAACCTTAGCTCTTTAGAAAATTACCAAACGCCACACTGCATAAACTAGACCTCAATCTAATTTATTGCTTTTGCCATGTTATATTTCATACATCTAACACCTCCAAGTAGAACCACAGATTGTCTATAAGCTCTACAATGCTCTGATCCAGGTATGGGAGGAGATCCCCTGGGACACCATCCTCCACCTCATCAGGAGTATACCCAGATATTGTCAGGACTGCATACAATCATGTGAGGGGCATGCACACTACTGAGTCACATTATGAGATGTGATGAAAAACATTTGATTTTCTTACTTTGATTTCAGTGTTATTTTGAATCCAAACAAGGTGTTTATTTTCAGAATCTCAACATATTTTATTGGGTTTTCTCATCTCAAATATGCCTCTAACACACCAAAGATGGACTTTCAGAAGACATTTAGCAGCTAAAATCCAGACATTCCTTTCTTTGTAATCATTTTTCTTACATCTCAGGGCCGTCGGAAAGATGTGCTATTAGAATACATCCAGTATCGACAACTGTTGATAAATAAAAGACCACCATAACATATATAAAATGTAAGATGAATATGCGCATTAGATTAAATAATACAAAAAAAAAAAAAAAAACAAGAAAAAGGGTATACGGTTATTCTAAAATTCTGGTGTTTCTGCAAGCTCTTATACCTTTACGATGGATATAAACTGTATTCCACTGGTGGTAATGCATTGTTTTCATAGCTTTGTTGTATACAAACTGCTCATCAACACACACACGTTAATGTGAATTGGGGGGTTATATAAGGACTTACTCAACGTTTAAATCCTAACCTTAACCTCAAAACATGTCTTCACCATAAAACTTCATGATTTACGTTTCAGCGACTAGTTCTATAGACCCTGCAAGGTAGAAAGGTCCCCGCAACCTCAGTGTTTAATCAAGTTTTGGTCCCCACAACATGGCATATAAGCCCTGTACATACACACACCATCTCTCTCTCTCTCTCTCTCTCTCTCTCTCTCTCTCACACACACACACACACACACACACTTGGCATCACTATGGGCATACCATTCACTTGTGTAATACAGAGTACAAACAAATATAAACTTAACCTTAGCAATCAAAGGTCATTGCTTCTGCTCTTTTAATTTCCCCGAAATGTTTGTAATGAAAACGGCACATTTCTTGTGAGGAGTTATGAGTTTCAGTACCACCAAGGTCTACAAAAACACACACAGCTGTAATGTAACTGAATGTACCTCGTTGCAGGTCTGTATCGTTGCTAACACGCTAATGTCTCCTCAGCTCTGACGAGTAAATTAGCGGTAATTCAGTGCGTCGCTAAACTCTCTCCGGGGACAGGACGGGACTCCCTCTCGGTGACATAGCGGCTAGGCAGTTTAATGGTGCAGACTCTAACTGTGCCAGTGGGTCACCCAAACTGCGATATGTTCAGTCGTGTGTGGTGTTGAGTTTGGTTCCAAACAGGAGCGCCTTGTTTTTGCTAAACAAACAGTGCAGCCGTGACTTGACTAGCGGCTAACCCAGGCTAAGCTAACAGCAACGTTCAGCGAGAGTTGATCCTGCTGCTGTAAATACAAGTAATCCCAGCACATTACTGTCGCTGTACTTGTTTCACGACATTACAACCAGTTTCATGATAACACGTCCGTATAAACTGCTGTTCTGTTGGTCACAGAAACACATCTTTTTTCGCAGCCCGTTTTTTCAAGTACTACTGACTGCAGCCCCGCAGACAAGCCCCTGACTGGACATAAGCCCCTGATTGGATTATTAAAATTGTCAGCCAGTCATAGTTGCACCTTTGGGCTGATCTGGTACATACAGAGCCGATCAGTCTTTTCATTTCTAAATTACTGGTTTATCTCTTTATCTTAAACTCACAAAAATGTTCTGCTTAATTTCAACTTTTAAATACGGATTGGGGTAAAAGTGTGGCATATTAATTTAACCACAGTGGAACCTTGACTTATGAGTTTCATTCATTCTGTGACAGAGCTCATAACTCAATTTGCACTTATATCGAATTACATTTCCTATTCTGCCCTCACAGATGCCTGTTTGAGCAAAGCTAGACGATAGCTAACAAGGACTCCAAGAAGAATCAAGTGCTTTGAATAAGGAGTGGCTTTGCTGAAGATTTCAGATTAATTCACATCCTTTGTTTTGATTCTTTTCCTTTGTTCTCTTAATGGGTAAACTGCAAATACAAACCACATTTTTAACAATGTGTACAAATGAGAGACAAACACATCAAGCTACATGGTCACTTAAATGCAAGACATAAGCTAACACAACATGTAGCAACATCAAGCTAGCTAAATGCATAGATACAACATGAAATAGCTAACACAACCTAAATAGGCTTGAATATTTCCAGAATAACAGAATATTTCTCCATTAAAATGAATTGAAATGCTTATAATACGTTCCAACCCACCAAAAAAGTTTTTCAATAAGAAAAAAAATCACTTTATAACAAATAATGTATAAAAAATAATGCATAATAAAAGAGAATGTAAAGAAATGAACTGTTTTATTAAATGTATTTACATTAAAGATCAGACGATCTACTTCAGTTTCTTTTTCACCACTTGCAGAGCATTCCAATAAAATCCTGTTCAAAGAGCTTTGATTCTTCATCCATTTAAAAATATTTAGAAAATGATAGAGACAAGTTTGTATACAAACAGAGCCAACACAGGACCTTTTTTTCTCCTCCCTGTTGGCGCTCGCTCACTAGTGACTCCTAGTGGCAGGTGGTGGAAGCCTGTTCTCATCTCAGATCTCAGTTCACATCATAAAGCAAAAAAACTACAGAGTGATGGTCCATATCTCAGAAAATTCTTAAGTTGGGCCCCGAGTGGCTGAGCAGGCTATGACGCTGACACTATGACCAGAACATCATGAGTTCGAATTCTGGTCATGCTGTTTGCCATCAACATCCAGGGCCCAAGACAGCAAAAATTGGCAGGACTCTCTCTCCCCATCACTCACACATTGCAATGTCACCTGGCTCAGATGTCTGCTGATTGGTCCATTCGGAGGTGGGGATCCTGCGCTTTCCTCTGAGTGCGTTAGGCTCCCCAGTGATGGTGCATCAGAAAAGAGGCAGTATCCGCATCACAACCAACGGAGGAGGCTTGTGCTTGTCTTCACCCTCCTAGAGTCAGGGACATTACAAAAGGGTTGGCGAGAGTCCTAACGGAGGGAATGGGCTAACTGGCTACTACATTTGGAAGGGAATAAAAATTGGCAAAAACTTAGAAATAAATTTTTTAAATAAATAAATAAAAAAGAACATTCTTACGTTAGGTCACTTGTAAGTCTAGGTTCCATTGTATTTGAAAGTAACATCAGCAGACAACACACTGCATTTATAGTAAACAATTTAACAGTTCAAATTTATTTTGTTTTTAAAATTTGGAACAGATGTGGAAAGGTGGGCAAAATGTGTAATCTCGCACTACACTATGATAACAGTAGTTGAAAATGAACAATTCTTTTTTGGATAACCATGTACAGCAGCCAACAGCATAAATTAACTTAGTATTGGTGTGCCAATGAAAATTGTTTTTACATGTGTAAAAACATTTGTTTTATTCAATGTTATAAAAAACTACTATTATATGTTATGATGATCTCTTACATGGCTGTAAGCAGCTGCTTAACTGGAGTATGCCTTGGCCAGCTCTGGCTTCAAACTTTTTCTCAATTCTCTGCTCCTGATTTATCAGACATTTTTGTTCTCCCTTTTCTGTTTCTTCCTCTTCTGTTCTCCTACTGCTCCTTCTCATTTACACTCACTTCTCACATTGCTTTTCTCCTTGCCTGCCCTTCACGTGGGTCATAATCCTGACCCCTTTATTTTTCTTACCTTCTTTTTACATCTCTTTGATCGTCACATCTTTCATCATTTGAAATGGACAAACTTTGAAATTTAATTTAATTTATACATTTAAATATTTTTATGCTTCTCTCACTCCTGCTTTGGGCCACTTTGATCTATGAGTCCACAGATCACAAACTGCTGTTTCACTTGCTGTCCCTTGCTATGCCTGTTCCTCCTCCTCCCTGACTTCCCTAGAATCTGTATGATGAACCCTGACCAGTCTCTCTATGCAAGCCATTAGGACCCTGCAACTGATCCAGAATGCAGCAGCATGACATTTTCAGTGTTCTGAAATACTGTCATGTAACTCCTTTGCTGTGCTCTCTTCACTGGCTGTCTGTAGCTGGAATAATCTAAGCTTGAGGTATCTTCTGGATTCTTTCCAACACTAACTAGATAGGGATCCTTTCTTAATGCAAAGATCAGAACTCTGGATCACTGTTCTTCATCCCCTAAGGGGATCTGGCTTTGTGGAGAGAAGCGATGGAGCCAGGAAATCATAGAAATAAATATATATTTTTTTAAGTGATGCAGGCATTTTTGATAAGAACAAATAGCTCAAAGCGTTTATTAAAGTTTTGTTTACGTTCTAATTTTGGTCATATTTCATATTCATTATGCCAACATTAATTAAAGAGGAGACACAAAATCAAATAATGAAGAATTTAGAAAATTCCCAACACTAAGAATTACTATCAATAAACAACAATAGTACTTAATAATTGCTTATGAGCTGATTCACTATAAACCTACATCTGAACTTATGTATTACAGCTTTATGATTAATGATAATGTGAGTGATGAATAATGTGTTATCATGGTGTATTGGTGAGAACCAACGAGGCTGGGTAGCGAGTTTAAAGCAAAGACGGTACTCAAGGAGAGCAGTTGCTCTTAGTGCTTGGAATTCAATAATCCAAAGCTCCCTCAAGCTAATCAGTGCCTATTGTACAATAGTAATAAGTTAAATTCTGCATTTAAAGCCTTTGATACTAAAGTCTAATGTTCATACATAGGTTATCTGTAGGGTACAGTGTGCATACACTCCTTTAAAAAAAAAAAAAAACAGTAATGGTATAAGCAAGTCTTTTGAGAGACCAAAACAATGAAACATTATTGGGAAAATATTCCACCTTTTCACAGGTTTCCACATTTTCATATTTACACCTCACCACATTTTCAAGTGCAATATTGATTTCATTACTTGGGTTTATTGTAGCATATATCCTAACAGCACAGGATGTATGAGGTTGAATGCACTGGAGAAATCAAAGAATTATTCTCACTTATTTGCCTGAGGTATCTTAACTGAAAGTATGTTCTGCCCAGCAGGATTATAACCACATCATCCTCTCCAATGCCATCCTGCTGCAGATGGTCCACAGCTGTTCTTACTAGAGGTCTCAGGTGAGTTAGCACCAGCTTTTCAAATGCTGTCATGAAGTGGAAAATGCCACATGGCCTCTTGTCAGACTGTTATTCAGATTATCCATCCATCACTTTATCCACTTAATCCTGATCAGTGCCACAGTTAGTTCCCTACCTCTTCAGGCAGGCGCAGGGTAGGTCATTACACACCATCTTATCAAGCCCGGGACAGGGCACCAATTTATTTCTGGGTGCATGGCTCAGATTAAGGATGTGGAAAAGGGAAGATTCAAGTAATTTGTAGTAGACAGTAGTCGCGTTTCTATTGCAGTTTTGCGCAAAACAGTGGTAACCCTACTTACGAGCATCCCTACTAACGAGTATTCCAGGTAACGAGTAAAATTCCAAGTAACGAGTAGCGTAAATTTCTTCAAGTATGCCAAACCGCTAGGCATCCCCTAGATGCTACCATAGAAAAAGTGGTCAGTCAATACCTTTGACCGCTGTCCAGTGAAAGTGCCTGTTGAAAGCGACGCTAAGGTAGTGAACAAGAAAGTAAGATAAATTTTACTTTTACTTTTCATATGATAAGTGTAACCATGCCATACACGTACGCCCGTCCTCCTGTCCTCCTTAGCCGCCAGCCTACACGTGCACTGTCAGTCTCCCTCTCATTAGCGGCCAGCCTACACGAGCATCGTTGTCGTCACGTTTATGTTTTAAAAAACCCATATAAACACATTATTTAGCATATTAAAGTATACTGTATATTGGCCAGCTGACGCGGATTAATCAGTTTTACATGTATTCTTATGGGGAAAATGCATCCAGCTAACCAGAAAACCAGCTATCAAGCTCAGCTCCTGCATGGATTAAACTCGTAATTAGGGTTACCACTGTATTTTGTTTTGTCGAAAAAAACAATTCGACAAAACAAGTTTCGAAATTGCGGTGTTTCCATTAAATGTGAAATACTATTATAAAATCACGTGTGAATATGTTTGTTCTCGCGATAAGTCATTACAAACATGGCGGCAGTGGATGTAAACACATACTTCAGCTTTATACATACTGCTACCACAGCACTAGCGCTCATCATCAGCCATGAGAGGAGACGGCGACTTATCGAGGCTTTGGAGTGACAAGCCCCTTATACTTGGGAGCGACTACGTATGCCAGTTTTTGGGAAACTGTAGTCAATGATTTTACAGAAGGGATGTTGATTCAACATTTTAGAATGACACACTCAACTTTTAATGAACTTTGTGATGCTGTGAGATCTCTAGTGGAGCCAGCTGCACATGTCCAAGGATTCTCCTCTTTATTCCAAATATGCCGCGTCATCTTCACCCTCTTTCTGTTGTTGTCTTCTTCTTTGTCGTCTTTTTTGCCAACGGAAACGTCCGGTTGTTGATCATGTGACTCCCTTGATGCGAAAAAGTCTGTTAGAGTGTTTACATTACACTTTTGCGATACAAACCAATTTCGATATGACTGAAAAACCACCTCATCTTAGCGCAAAAGACTTTTATTAAAAAAAGTGAGTTTTTTCAAAATTGTGTTTCCATTAAGCAAATTTTTATTCGCAATTCTAATTTACGATATTTCATAGTCAAGTCAATGGAAACGTGACTACTGATTGCTGCTGGTCACAAGTGTGAATTGCTTAGTAGATGAAGGGGTGGCTGAAAATGGTCCATAGCATTTTTGTTGAAGTATGTTTAACTATGCAGTAGCCAATATAGTTGAACAGGAGAGAAACCTCTGCCATACTGTATAAAGACTTGGTTTTATTCATTTGCACTCAAACTGTGCTTGTTTGGGGCTTTTTGGTCAAAGCCTTCACTACAGCACAATCACTATTGAATGAATACGCTGATGAAATTGGAGATTACTCTTCCGAATAAACCTCTTCCCACAATCTGAACACTGATACGGTTTCACTTCTGTGTGAGCACGCTGGTGTTTATGGAAACTGTTATGGTACATAAAACTCTTCCCACACTCTGAACAGTAATATGGTTTCAATCCTGTGTGAATACGCTGGTGTACTTCGAGATTACCCTGACGATTAAAACACTTCCCACATTCTGAACATTGATGCAGTTTATCGCCTGTGTGAATATGCTTATGTCGTTGGAGACTTCTCTTGTGATTATAACTCTTTCCACACTCTGAACAGTAATAAAGTTTCTCTCGTGTGTGTACACGAAGATGTAGTTGGAGATAATTCTGACTACTAAAACTCTTCCCACACTCTGAACACGGATACGGTTTCTCTCCTGTGTGAATACGCTGGTGTATGCGGAGACGAATCTGCTGAGTAAAACTCTTCCCACACTCTGAACAGTGATACGGTTTCTCTCCTGTGTGAACACGCCGATGTTGTCTGAGCATACTTGGATAAGTAAAACTCTTCCCACACTCTGAACAGTGATACGGTTTCTCTTCTGTGTGAACACGCTGATGTTGTCTGAGCATACTTGGATAAGTAAAACTCTTCCCACACTCTGAACACTGATGTTTGCTTGTTTTTTCTGTGTTTTCCAGCATTTCTTTGTGATATGTATCACAGAGAGTATCAGAAGATTGTGAAGTTATACTGGATGCCACATTCTCTTCTTTTATCTCTACTGATTTCAGCATTGTGATGTATTCCTCTTGGAGATATCCTGAGGTCTTTGTGGAAGAAGGCACGAGTGACATGGGAAGGCTTTCAACAAGATGGTGTTGCTTCCTACAGAAGAATAAAGAAAAAATGTCAAATTCAAATGTAATAGAAGATTTCTGAGCAGATATTTTTAAGGGAACAGAACATCAAATAGATGTTATTCCTGAAAGGCACTGGGCTAATAAGCATGGTCATTCAAGGAAGTGAATCGTTTCATATATTTTCTTATTTAAAAAGAATGTAATCACTGTGATTGTATTAGCTTTAGTTCCGCGATTACTATTCTCAGGCCTAGTCCATACGTAGCCGGGTATTTATAAAAGCGAATATCTCCCCTACATTTTCAAAAATAATATACACACAAGATCGTTTAAAGAAAAGTTTTCATCCACATGAATCTGCATAAATACGCCGTAGTGTTGTCATAAAGACGCCAAGCGCATAGATGGCAGTGTAACACAAATCTAACGCCCATGTCAGCCAATCAGAATCCTTCAAAACAAAAAAGTAACACAAAACTTCTCCTTTGCTCCTCCACGTATTGGAGAAGCTGAACTTGTAAAAACAAACACGCAAAGAGTGTTTGAATTAACATAAAAATGAAAACTTCTCTGCTGGTGTTCATCCTTCCACAGCAACGCAGTCAATTACAGTGGTCGCGCATATGACATCACAGCATCATTTGTCGCAGATTGTGATGTTCTGGAGTCTAAAACGCCGTCTTCACATGTACACACGCAAACGCAAAAATGGAGTTTTCCAAAATCTCCACTTTGGCTGGAGTTTTCATAATCAATCGTTTTTGGTGGTGTAAAACTGTGTTTGCATGTGGATGAAAGGCCCAAACGCATAAAAATATATGCGTTCATTCAAATACCCGGCTACGTGTGGACAAGGCATCAGGCTTAAAACACAAAACTACATTTCATCTGCAAACTCCATTACATAGAACAGCTAGTGTAAGTTTGAAATTAACCACAGCTTGTTTAGTGGAATTCATCATACATCTGGCAAAAAACTGTAATCACCAAAATAGGAGGATGTTGAACCAGACTTTTTACTTCATAGCAAATCAATACATAAACAACATTTTGTATTTAATACCTAAACCACCTGGCTTCATGAAACAAACCTCAATCAAACAAAGTAATTTCAATTAATGATGCATATTTTAAAAACAGACAACTAAAATACAGAATCACTCAATGTTCAGAAAACAATTACAGAAGCATCCTAAAAATGACCATTGCCGCCGAACGTTTTCCTACTGATTCTTTTTCTACTGATAAAGTACTGATTACCATCACTCCTGGTGAAAAGCACCAAAGTTCTTATAAGAACTAATGGAACCAGTTCAATAACCAAAGTTCTTTTGATGGAAAAGCGCTACATTAACATGCACCCAATATCATAAAATGCATGAATTTCAGGCAAAAGATCCAGTATCATCTCCTTGGCCAAAGCAGTTACATGATTCATCACTGAAAATCATTTTCATCTAATCACCCTCACTCCATCACTGCTACTCTTCAGGCCACTATAATCTTGTTTTCTTCAGTTTAGGTGTTAGCGATGTTTTTTGTAATGCAAATCTAATTTCAATCAAACAATTTCGTAAAGATCGGTCACAAATACTGGCTCTTGTTTCCATTAATTTCTTTTTTTTTTTTTTTTTTGCACATTTTCTATTTGTCATGGACCATCACAATTACATTCCAATTTAAAACCTTAACTCCTTAGAAAATCAGGAATATGCCACAATGCATAATAAACTACAGACCTGAATCTAATTTAGAACGTCTGCCATGTTATGTGTCAGTGCATCTAACACACTTTTCACGACAAAAGTAATGTTTGAAAACCCCTTTTTAATCTTCTCCTGTTCGTACCTGGAAACAAACGATTCCCTTAGCAAACAAAGGTCCATGCTTGTCCTCTTCTAATTTTTCCCCAAAAGTTTGTAATGAAAACAGCACTTTTCTTGTGAGGACCAGAAAATGTCGCCAATTTTACAGAATGACGCATTCCTAGCATTATGAGTCTCCACCAGGACACTTGTGTGTGTGAGGACATTCACTCACTCACACACACAGTTGTAATGTAACTGACTGTACCTCGTTCCAGGTCTGTATCGATGCTAACACGCTTATGTCTCATCCGCTCTGAGGATTAATAGTAAATCAGTGCGTCAATAAACTCTCTCCGGGGACAGGACGGGACTCCCTCTCGGATACTTACCGACTAGGTGGTTAAAATGGTATAGACTCTGCAAGCCGGTCACCCAAACCGAGAACTGGTCAGTCGTGTGTGGTGTTGAGTTTGGTCACATACAGGAGCCTTGTTTTTGCTAAACAAACAGCGCAGCCGTGACTGGGCCTAGCGGCTAACTCAGGCTAAGCTAACAGCAACGTTCAGCGAGAGTCGATCCTGCTGCTGTAAATACAAGTAATCCCAGCACATTACTGTCGTTGTACTTGTTTTACGATATTACAGCCAGTTTCATGATAACACGTCCGTATAAACTGCTGTTCTGTTGGTCAAAGAAACACCTATTTTCTCGTAGCCCTTTTTTTAAACTGCTACTGACTGCAGCCCCGCAGACAAGCCCCTGACTGGATTTTTTAAAATTGTTAGTCAGTCATAGATTTGCTCATTTGAGCTAATAAATGTCAGAGACTGATAAACAGCTGATCAAATCTTTCGATCTCTAAATTACTGGTTTATTTTGTCTCTTTATCTTAAACTCACAAAAAAGCTCTGCTTTATTTAAACATTTAAATACAGAGTGGTGTATAAGTGTGGCATATTAATTTATCCAGAGTAGAACACTGACTTGGAATTTCATTCATTCTGTGACGTAGCTCGGAACTCAGTATGCTTGTATATTAAATTACATTACTCCATTAAAATGAATTTAAATGCTATTAATCCGTTTGAGTGTCCCGAAAACCACACCACATTTTAATGTGTTTTTAAATAAGAAAAATTCACTAATGTATACATAATAAAAAAGAATGTATTAAGTGTATTTATATTAAACTACTCCTTTGTCCTTCAAGACATCAAACTGTACAATTCCTCTTTGGGTGGGAGGATGAGGAGCAACAAGGTGACAGGACAGTAAAAACAATAATTGTGTGCAATAATGTGCAATACTTTTAAATAAAGTTTATATATTATATATAAGTATATTATTAAATATACTAATATCTCATTTCTTATATAATTTTTCAACAACTTTATTAATATATTATCTACCTACCTTTTTACTGTACTGTATTGATGATGATGCTGGAACCTTAATTTCATTGAAGGAACCTCCTAAAGAGTTCAGTCAAGTACTATCTATCTAAAGATCAGACTATCTACTTCAGTGACGTTTTGCCACTCTTTTCTCACTTTCACTTGCAGGGCGTTCCAATAAAATCCTGTCCAAAGAGCTTTGTTTCTTTCTCCATTTCAAAATATTTAGAAAAAGAGTGAGAAAAGTTTGTTTACACAAAGAGCCAAGGCAGGACCTTTTCTTCTCCTCACTGTTGGCTCTCACTCATTCATGCTCACTAGTGACTCCTATTGGCAGGTGGTGGAAGCTTGCTCATATCACATCATCACGGCTGGCATCATAAAGTAAAAAACTACCAAGCGATGGCTCGTATATCAGAAAATTATAAGTTGAGTCAATCTTAAGTCAAGGTTCCACTGTATTTGAATGTAACATCAGCAGACAAGACACTGCATTTACAGTAAACAAGTTAACAGTTCCAATTTGTTTTTAAAATTCAGAACAGATGTGAAAAAGGTGTGCAAAATGTGCAGTCTCCCACTGCAAAATAAAAGCAAATGACATTTACATGATCTTTTTACATAAAAATAAACTTGTAATAAATAAAAAAGTGATTTTTTTATAAGAACAAATAGCTCAAATGTTTTATTAAAGTTTTGTTTAAGTTCACATTTTGGTCATAATATTTCACATTCATATAATTAATTGTACCAACACTAAATAACGAGGAGACACGTCAATAAACAACAATACTGTTTAATAATTGATTATGAGACTGATTCACTATAAACCTACATCTGAAATTCTGTATTACGGCATTATGATTAATGATAGTGTGAGTGATTTTCTCACCTAGAAAATCAAAGCAAATGAAACATTTGGGGGGGAAATCCCACCTTTTCATGGGATTCCACATTTTCATATTTACACATTACCACATTTTCATGTGCAATAGAGATTATCACTTGCGTTCAGATCTAACACTGCAATCATTCAGAACATCATAATGGAAGTGGGCATTAACATTGCAGAGCATTCACAGAAACCACAAATCAGCTAAAAAAACAACAACATTGTCAAACTGCTGAACCTTGCGTATCTGTGACTACTGGGCAAAATGTACAAGCACAGTTGATAATTACTCGCATATGCACACAATTAACATAATCCTGCTCTGTTCCTTTACACCATTTTTTCAAGCATTCAAAACTTATCAGCAATACTACTTGTTTACAAGAGCTAATTTTGAATTATAAACTAATGGAAAATAAATCCATCAGTGCCACGGTTAATCCCCTACCCCTTCACTGGGTACAGGACAGGGCATTACAGACCATCCTAGCCAAGCCCAGAACAGGGCGCCATTCTACTGCTGGGTGCATGGCTCAGATTAATGATGTGCTAAACATCACATTTCCAACATATTTTCAGCATCGTAAGGTTCAATCTCATCAGTAGTTTCTTCATTTGATCAGAAGTGAATGTAGGTGGACTTTGAACACTGTAGAGGGAAGATGTGAGGAGTTTGTAGTGGACAGTGACTGCTGGTGGTCACAAGCGTGAATTGCTGTAGTAGATGAAGGGGTGGCAGAAAATGGTCCATAGCATTTTTGTTCAGGTAAGTTAAACTATGCAGTAGACAGACATAGCTGAACAGGAGGGATGCTTCTGTCAAACTGCATAAAGACTTGGTTTAATTCATTTGCAGTCGCACTCTGCTTGTTTGCGGATTGTTGGTCAAAGCCTTCACTACAGTACAGTCACTATCGTGTGAATACGCTGGTGTACTTGGAGATTATTTTTCCGATTAAAACTCTTCCCACACTTTGAACAGCGATAAGGTTTCTCTCCTGTGTGAATACGCTGGTGTACTTGGAGATTACTCAGACGATTAAAACTCTTCCCACACTCTGAACAGTTATATGGTTTCTCTCCTGTGTGAATACGCTGGTGTACTTGGAGATGACTCCGTTGATTAAAACTCTTCCCACATTCTGAACAGTTATATGGTTTCTCTCCTGTGTGAATACGGTGGTGTTTTTGGAGATCACTCTGTTGATTAAAACTCTTCCTACACTCTGAACAATAATATGGTTTCACTCCTACGTGAATACACCGGTGTACTTGAAAATTACTCTGACGATTAAAACTCTTCCCACAGTGTGTACACTGATACGGTTTCTCTCCTGTGTGAATACGCTGGTGTACTTGGAGATCACTCTGTTGATTAAAACTCTTTCCACACTCTGAACAGTGATATGGCTTTACTTCTGTGTGAATACGCTGGTGTCGTTGGAGACTACTCTGGTGATTATATCTCTTCCCACACTCTGAACAGTAATGAAGCTTCTCTCCTGTGTGTATACGAAGATGTTGTTGGAGACTACTCAGACGATTAAAACTCTTCCGACACTCTGGACAGCGATAAGCTTTTTCTCCTGTGTGAATACGCTGGTGTACTCTGAGATGACTTGTTTGATTAAAACTCTTCCCACATTCTGAACAGTTATATGGTTTCTCTCCTGTGTGAATACGGTGGTGTTTTTGGAGATCACTCTGTTGATTAAAATTCTTCCCACATTCTGAGCAGTGATATGGTTTCTCTCCTGTGTGAATACGCTGATGTTGTATAAGATTACTCTGATGAGTAAAACTCTTCCCACACTCTGAACACTGGTGTTTGTCCATTTTTTCTGTGTTTTCCAGTATTTGTCTGTGAAATGCATCACAATGGAAAGTATCAGCAGATTGTGAAGTTATACTGGATACCACATTCTCTTCTTTTATCTCTACTGATTTCAGCATGTTGATGTATTCCTCTTGGAGGTTTCTCCTGAGGTCTTCGTGGAAGATGGCACGAGGAACAAGGGAAGACTTAACAGGATGCTGCAGGAGAAAAAAATAAAAAATGTAAAATGAAAATAGAAGATTTTTGAGCAGATGTTTTTAAGGGAACAGAACACCAAATATCAGAGGTTATTTCTGAAAGTCACTGGGTCAATAAGCATTGCCATTTTTGTTGTGTAATGGGAGTACATAGATGTGACCCCGCCAGGGAAAACCAGGCCAAATTCACTGGGTAACTTAATGAGATATTGTGTCAATATCATGTCACTCACATTAGCGACAAAACTTAGCCATTCAGTTACAGGGGTTAGACAATGAAACTGAAACCCCTGTCATTTTACTGTGGGAGGTTTCATGGCTAAATTGGACCAGTCTGTTGGCCAATCTTCATAAATTGCACATTGCACCAGTAAGAGCAGAGTGTGAATGTTCAATTAGCAGGGTAAGAGCAGTTTTGCTCAAAATATTGCAATGCACATAACATTATGGGTGACATAACAGAGTTCAAAAGAAGAGGACAAATTGTTGGTGAACGTCTTGCTGGCGCATCTGTGACCAAGACAGCAAGTCTTTGTGTCTAAATATTATTGAGCCACTTTGGGGTGTTTTGGAGGATCGAGTCAGGAAACTGTTTCCTCCACCAGTATCATGTAGTGACCTGGCCACTATCCTGCAAGAATGGCTTAAAATCCCTCTGACCACTGTGCAGGACTTGTATATGTCTGTCATTCCCAAGACGAATCGACACTACTGGCCGCAAAAGGAGGCCCTACACCATACTAGTATATTATTGTGGTCTAAAACCAGGTGTTTCAGTTTCATTGTCTAACCCCTGTATCTATCGGACTACATATTTTGATCAAAAACAAAACTTATTCACAAAAAAATTGTTTTGAAAAAAAGAATGCCAGGTTTTCCCTGGCGGGGTCACATATTGTCTTATTTTTAGAGTGCAATCATTGTGATTGTATTAATTTTAGTTGATGTATTGTTTATTTACTATTCAGATTTAACAGCACAAAACTACATTTCATCTGCAAATTCCATTACATAGAACAGCTAGTGTAAGTTACAATAGGCAAAAAACCTGTACACAATTAGAGGATGTTGAACCAGATTTTTTTATTTCATAGCAAATGAATAAATAGCAAACCACATTTTTTATTTAATACCTAAACCACCTGGTTTCATGAAACATGCCTCAAACAAACAGATAATTTCCATGAATGATATGTATTGATTAAACATGAACATGTTTCTAACTGTACCTCGTTGAAGGTCTGTATCGTTGCTAACACGCTAATGTCTCCTCCGCTCTGAGGAGTAAATGAGCGGTAATTCAGTGCGTCGCTAAACTCACTCCGGGGACAGGACGGGACTCCCTCTCGGAGACTTAACGGCTAGGCAATTTAATAGTGCAGACTCTCACTGTGCCAGCCAGTCACCCAAACCGCTAACTGTTCAGTCGTGTGTGGTGTTGAGTTTGGTCACAAACAGGAGCGTTTTTTTGCTAAACAAGCAGAGCAGCCGTGACTGGGCCTAGCGACTAACCCAGGTAAAGCTAACAGCAAAGTTCAGCGAGAGTCCAGTCTGCTGGTGTAAATACAAGTAATGCCAGCACGTTACTGTCGCTTTACTTGTTTGGCAAACTTACAGCCATTTTCATGATACGTCCGTATAAACTGCTGTTCTATTGGTCAAAGAAACGCCTCTTTTCTCGTAGCTCGTTTTTTCACCTACTACAGACTGCAGCCCCGCAGACAAGCCCCTGACTGTACAAAAGCCTCTGGCTGGATTTTTTAAATTGTCAGTAATCACAAATCACTTATTTGGGCCGACAATTGTTCAAAACTATGGAGTTAATTATGTGCGCAAAGTTTTACACAAAATAATAAAATGTGCAAACAAAAATCTAAGAAGCAAAAAAAAAAAAAATATGTGTTGCGCATGCAAAACAGAAAATCAAATATATATATTTTAGAGATACTTGTTTATTACCCTTTGTGATAATTTTATACTTATTTTTGTTTGGATTTTGTCAGTTTCTACTTTCTTTTTTTGTGGATTCTGCTGATAACATATCTTGCTTTTGGAATCTTCAGGTTTTTTTTCTTCTTCTGAGTTTTTGCTGCATTCACCCTGAATCTCCGTTGGTTACCCTGCTGAAAAATATAAGCATAAACCAGCATCAGGTCCATGCTGGTCCAAGCTGGTTTATGCTGGTGTGCTGCTTGTTTTGCTGGTCAACCAGCTAAACCTTGCTGGTGAAGCTGGTTGACCAGTATGATCTTGCTGGTTTTGTTGGTCAGCCAGCCTAGGCAGTCACAGAATATTGCTGGTGAAGCTGGTTGACCAGCAACATCTTGCTGGTGAAGCTGGTTGACCAGCAACATCTTGCTTGTGAAGCTGGTTGACCAGCAACATCTTGCTGGTGAAGCTGCTTGACCAGCAACATCTTGCTGGTGAAGCTGTTTGAACAGTATGATCTTGCTGATTTTGTTGGTCAGCCAGCATTGGCAGTCACAGAAACTTGCTGGTGAAGCTGGTTGACCAGCAACATTTTGCTGGTGAAGCTGGTTGACCAGCAACATTTTGCTGGTGAAGCTGGTTGACCAGCAACATCTTGCTGGTGAAGCTGGTTGACCAGCAACATCTTGCTG
>BRDA01023697.1:0-11093 GCA_036984385.1 Crenuchus spilurus
CTACAAGCAACCAGAGACAGATGGCATTGGAGAGAAGTGACTCGTCTGTGCAGCCTACCATCGCGAAGCGATGACAGCGTATGACATGACATGACTAATAAATGACTAATATGTTCAAGACATTGTACATATATCTTAATTAACAATTGCAGGGTCCTTTGTTTGCCTGTGTGCTCCTGGTAATGTTCTCATAGTTGACATTCAGTATATTCAATGTTATATTAATTGTTAGTCCACCTCAGAACCGCAAAAACAGGTGATGTGCTCTCCTTCTCAAGCTAATCTAATATCTAATTTCTCCATTGTCCAAATGACACAAAAGTCAGGATAATATACAACCCCAAATATGAAAATGTTGAGTCAGTAAGGCAATGGGAAAAAACAAACAAACAAACAAACAACAACATTAAACAGCAGTTTATCATATTTTGTCTAGTCAACTTTATTTCACTTTTTAAAAATAATTCCTGCGTCCAGCACATTAAAAAATTTGGGATGGTAAAGCATTAATTACTTTGTAATGTTGCCATTTCTTCTCACTCCATTTATGTTTTGGCACAGAGGATACCAAGTGATGAAGAGTTTCTGCTGTTGTTTCATTCTTACACACATTCTTTACTGTGGACAGGTCAGGACTACAGAGCGGCCAGTCCAGTACCTCCTTCTTCCACAGTCATGACTTTGTAATGTGTGCAGCATGTGCTTTTGCATTATCTTGTTGAAAAATTCATGGATGTCATTGAAAACAATGCTGCCTTGAAGTGTCAATGTCAATGTATTTTTTACCATCACAAAAATCTAAAGGCCCTTTACCAAGGGCACTGACACAACTCCATACCATGACAAACCCTGGCTTTTGGTCAGAGTCAATACTGATTCTGACCATAATATATGTTTCCACTGTGTGATGGTCCCTAACAGAACTCTCCAAGATCTAAGAAGACAATGATACTTCTGGACATGGTTAACTTAAGACTTCTTTTTACACAGTAAAGTTTTAAGTGGCATTTGTGAATGTAACTCTGTATTGTGGTGCCTTACAATGTTTTGGCAAAATAATCTCTTGTCCATATGGTATGAGCAAATACGGAATGATGAATCTTGATGCAGTGACATCTGAGGGGTCAGAAAGCATGGCTGTCCAGCTTAGGCTTGTGCCATTGCCCTTTATGCACTGAAATTCCACCAGATTCTTTGGATTATTTAATAATATGCGCTGGATGGACAAATATGCACATCTCTTCCAGTGTTTCTTTGAGGCACATTATTTTTAAACAATTCAATAATGTTGTCTTGTATTTGTTATATAATATAGATAAATTGATCATTGATCATTGCTCTGTAGTGACTCAACTATAATGGATGTTTTTCTAAAAAATCATGACTACATTCAAGGTGACATCACCTATTCAAACTCACATCATTATTTATTTACTTTAAGGTCAATACTAGCCCTAAATTGCCAGATCCCATTTTTTTAATGTGTTGCAGGTCTGAAATGCAGGAGTAGATGTATCTTAACAAATTACAATGAAAATGACCAGACAAAACAAGAAATATCTTCATACTGTATAGTGAAGTAACAGTCAAAGTATTTTTATTTGCATTGTCTGTGCTGTCAACTGTCTTCTGATTTGGGGTTGTATTAACTTCTTTATGTCTGTAAAAGGTTAATGTAGTTTAGTAATGTAGGTAATTAAACTTAACACCTGACAAATTATCATGTAAACTGCTTAGCATTATTATATTTTTGTAGTCACAATATACAATAACCGAAGCACATTATTAAATTATTTCACTGTAATATTCAAATATGAAATTGACAGTTTTCCCTCTAGCCCATCAGTCAAAACTGTTTGACGACTGAAGTTTTGCATTAAAGAGTTCAAAGGTCAGTGTACAGTAGCTAGCAAGTAATGGAAATGTATGCCCCACCAAGCATCATGCAAAATGTATGATTACATTAGAAATGCAGTCACATTTTAAACACCATTCATTCTATTAGTGAAAAATTGTTACTTTATTTTTAATTCCTTTATGATTCTCACTTCATTTTTCACTGAATTATCACTTCCAGTTCTATCACTATAGTGTTGGTTCATACACTCATTCAAAACACCTGCCCACATACCTGAACAGCCTCACTGGGGTGTATCATCCGTATTGAGACTTTTGAGCAGTTTGAAGGTGACAGTATAAGTGCCATTGTCATGGTCAACCACTTGTCCAAACACACTCGATTTCAGCTCTTCATTAAACAATTTTGCTTGGAAGAAATCCCCGCCATATGCTTTCAGGTTTCCCAAACCATCTTTTACTGTCATGATTACTGTGATTTGATCCCCAACACTGTAGATTTTTTGTGGGTTCTGCAAACTAAACGAGCTTGAATAAGGACTTGTTGCTTGATTGGTTTTAGTCACAGTGGTGGGAGGAGACGGCCACTTCAGTGCCTCCTCTATGAACCGAAGTTCTACAGGTGAGATGAAGGCAGCGTGAGTTGGTGAGTTGCTGGTGGAGTTAGAGTGGGACACATGAGTTGTGTTTGAGTGGACAGAGTAGCTGACCATGAATGGGACGTGGATACTCTCTGAATTGCAATTCTTACTGGGCTTCAACTCCCACACAGGCAGATGTTTCTGAAACAGAATATTACAATTAGTCAACACTACAACCTCATATCTGCTGAATGGAGAATGAGACAAGCAAAGATAAAATCACAATAAGCAATTGCACAATAATGGCACTCTGACTAAAGCTCTTTACAGTGGTGCTTGAATGTTTGTGAACCCTTTAGAATGTTCTATATTTCTGCATAAATATGACCTAAAACATCATCATATTTTCACAGTCCTAAAAGTACAATGGTATGAAAAAGTTTGGGCACCCCTGATAATTTTTATGATATTCTTTATAAATCATTGGTTGTTTGGATTAGCAATTTTCATTAAATATATCATATAGCAGATAAACACAGTGATATTTGAGAAGTGAAATGAAGTTTATAGGATTTACAGGAAGTGTGCAATAATTATTTAAACAAAATTAGGCAGGTGCATAAATTTGGGCACCCTTGTTGTTTTATTGATTTGAATACCTTTAGCACTAATTATTGTAACACAACATTTTGTAAGCTCCTTGACCCTTGACCTACATACACAGGTGAATCCAATTGTAGAAGCCTTTGTTCATTTTAGTTGGATATATTATGTTAGCCAGTTGTATTTCACTGGAGAAACACTAGGTGGCAGTGTCGGAAAATATCACTATGCAGCCTGCCACATGTTATCAGGGAGTCAGAGCAGATCACTCTTGAGCATGATGGTAAATTGCATTGTATCTCAGTCACAACTCGTGGTTATGAAGCATGTACTTTGAAGAAAGCCTGCAGTGAATGCCAGGAAATTCATCTTATCATTCTCTACTGCATAGCCCAAGTAGGTTCTGGCATTACCACCATTTAAGGGGCATCCCAATTCAACCCTTTGCTGAGGCACATCCACTTTTTCTCATAGGAGCAGATCACACTCACTTAATTGCAGTTAAGGAAGCAATTCGCCTAGGCCGCAATGGTGGGCCTGCAGCTGTAATAATAATAATAATAAATTTTATTTCATAGGTGTCTTTGTGACATTCCAAGACACCTTACAATCACCACAAAAGTAAAATAAAAACAAACAAACGGCAATTAAAACAGTTAAAAGTATGACACAGCAAAAGCACCAATCAGATATTAAAGGCAGTCTTAAACAGGTGAGTCTTTATTGAGGATTTGAACTGTAAGAGAGAATTTGTGGTCCTTATGTCAGGTGGCAGAGAATTCCAGAGTCGGGGAGCAAAACAACTGAAAGCTCTACTCCCCATGGTGGTGAGACGGGCATCAGGAACAGTCAGATGAATAGAGGAGGATGATCTAAGAGTGCGAGAGAAAGTAGCAATATTGAAAAGATTGGAAAGATAAGGTGGAGCGAGATTATAGATGGCCTTGAATGTGAGAAGAAGGATTTTGTAGTCAATATGTAACTTGACAGGGAACCAGTGGAGCTGTGACAGAACAGGAGTGATATGGTGGAAAGAAGGGGTTCTAGTGATGATACGGGCAGCTGAGTTTTGAACCAGTTGAAGATTATGGAGAGATTTGTGTAGAAGACCAAAAAGGAAGGAATTGCAATAATCAAGACAGGAAGTGACAAGGCTATGAATGAGGATGGCGATGGTATGTGGATTAAGGGAGGAGCAAAGATGACTGATATTACATAGGTGAAAGTAGCCAGACCGGGTAATGTTATTGATATGAGATATCAATGATAGAGTATTGAATGATAGAGTACTGTAAAGGATGACACCCAAACTCTTTATTTGAGTGGAAGGGGAAACAGAAGAATTATCACTGTCAATAATGTTGATAATGTTGTTTTAGTGCCAATGAAAAGAAGCTCAGTTTTATCACTGTTTGATTTTACCAGGTTTGCAGAAAATCAGGATTTTATTTCTGTCAAACAATCAGTAAGGAATGTGGGTGGGACATTGAGAGTGGATTTGCAGGAGAAATAGAACTGAGTATCATCCACATAACGTTGGAAGTTAATGTGGTGTTTATGAAAAATATGGCCAAGAGGAAGGAGGTAAATGATGAAAAGAATGGGCCCCAGGACAGAGCCCTGGGGTACACCTGAAATAACAGGAGAGGGCTGAGAAGTAAATGTTTTAATCTGAATGAACTGAGTGTGACAAGAGAGATATGATTTGAACCAGTTTAGGGGAGTGTAACTGATACCAAAGGAAGAAAGTTTATTGAGGAGCATGGCGTGACAGATGGTGTCAAATGCTGCACTTAAGTCGAGGAGGATAAGGATGGAGAGTAGGCTGGAATCAGCTGCCATGAGAAGGTAATTTGTGACTTATATCAGTGCAGTTTCTGTACTATGGAGAGGGCAGAAACCAGATTGGAACTGTTCATACAGATTGTTAGAGGATATGCTACTATTTTTTCTAGAATTTTGGAAATGAAGGGTAGATTAGAAATCGGCCATAGATTATTAAAATTAGTGGGATCAGCAACAGGTTTCTTCAGAATCAGAGTTATTACTGCAGTTTTG
Organism: Crenuchus spilurus; assembly: GCA_036984385.1. NCBI lineage: Eukaryota > Metazoa > Chordata > Actinopteri > Characiformes > Crenuchidae > Crenuchus > Crenuchus spilurus. Next base: position 5,100 of record BRDA01023697.1, read on the forward strand.
AAAGAAGCCGGAACAGTTCCAGTAGAAAGAGAAGAATCGATAATGGTATAGAGATAATTGGGACCAATGAGTGGAGACGATTTGATGTTGCTGATGTGCGCTGCTGCTGCTTCCTATCCCTCCCCCCGTCTCTGATTAATTGTTGTGATATTCATTACAGTCACGTCTCGTCACAGTCAAGTTAATTTTTTACATGAAGCATGGAAAACTAGACAAAACCGCATCTGTTTGCAAAGAATGCAAAGTAGCATTCAAGTACACCAGTATTACTACAAACCTCACCACTTATTTGGTGAGATGACATGGTGAAAGTGGCGATGAGGACGCCCGCACTGCTAGCCCAAAGACACGGCAGGACAAAAACACAGAAAAACAGGACTTCTTCCAGCCAAAACTCGACCACAACTCGACTAGAACCAAAGTAATAACAGCTTCAATATCCCAGTTCAATGTCAAAGACTTAATACCATACCATACTGTGTGGTGGAGAATGAGGGCTTTTGGAACTTGATTAAAATATTGGAGCCCCAGTACCACATCCCAACGTGACAGTATTTTACTAATTCTGAATTTACATGTCAAATACAACTATACTTGTTCTCTAGTATTTCATTAATCTATTTGAAAGCAAGCAAAACACATTTTCAATATTAACTTATGTTGAACCAATGTAAAATTTATTTATTTTAAACAAGTAACTTGTATTATTTCTTTCCCTATTATATTGAACCGAATTGTATCAAAATCCTACTCAATCGAATCATATGTACTGCATGAATCAAGATACATATTGGATCATCATTTAAAAATTCACTGTTTCATTTTGGTGGAAAATAAATAACTAATAATGGTGGGGGTAGATCCAGACAGTTTACACACGATTAATTCAAGGGAGGAGAAAGTAGGGATAGACACTTGCAAGACTTTCCACTTCTCGCAATGGATTATCACAAGACCTCCTCCCCAGCTGGTGACACGTGGTTGGCAGGTGTAAATAAACCCCAGAGGAGTAGATTCATTGAGTTGTGAAAAGTCACTGGGTTATTGCCAAGTTTCAGTTAAACAGAGAAAGTCAAACTTATGGTCCGTGATGAGATCCTGGATAAGATGTCCCTTGCTTGTGAGTGAACGGATGTTAAGCAAAATGAAGTTGACAGTGGAGTTCTCACATTTAGCCGCGGTGTTAGCCGACAGGGATAGATAGGCAGGCTAACACACTGTGGTTAGCAACCTGACCAGTGTTACGTTGAGGTTGGTGAGAAATGGACCAGATGGATTTTATTACTTTCAACAAGTCTTCCTGGACATTCCGACGAGACCCGCGGTGGATATATCTCCGGCGAGGCTGGAAAGTTATATCCGGCTGTAGCAGTAATAAAACTGGTGGAGGTGCAGACAGGTGGTAATGGAACCGGAGAAGCTCAACAGCAGAGTACTGAAACAGACCCATCACAAGTCACAAGCAGTGATACCAACTCTACGGAGCAAAGAAAGACAGCTGGTCAAAGATCCAATCAAAGCTCAGATCTATGAATCTGAAGTACAGAAACTTATAGATAGAGGATGTGTGACCAAACTCAGATGAGGTGGACAAATCAAGTGAATTCTGGTTCATACCTCATCATCTTGTTCACCAAAAGGAGAAACATAGGTTGGTGTTTAATTGCTCCTTCTCTTATCAAGGTTTCTCAATCAATGAACAGCTTCTCCCAGGGCCAATCCTTTGGTTCTGGCAGTACCCTATAGCTGTAAGTGGTGATATTAGGGCCATTGTTCATCAGGTATGCCTTTTACCCGAACACCAGCCATTGTTGAGGGTTGCCTGGAGAAATTTATGAAGGGAAGAACCACCAGATGTGTACCAGTGGCAGGTCTTGCCATTTGGTACCACCTGTAGCCCATGCTGCACGATTTTTGCATTGCAAAGGCACATCAAAGAGAATATGGAAGGGAATTAAGACATCTTGAGATCCCTGGAACATTCTATGTGGATAACTGTCTTCAGAGCTTCCCAACTACAGAGTCAGCAAAGCTTCTGGTAGATAAGATGATCCAAGTTCTAGCAGATGGCTCATTTGAAATTAGACAATGTTCAAGCAATGACCCTGCTGTGATCACCTATCTGCCCTCTTCAGACAGGTTGGAAAACCCAGAATTGTGGCTTATGGAGAAGCATGTAGACCCTCAGGAACCTGCACTGGGTTTGAGCTGGCACTGTCCTACTGATTGGCTTGGATATAAAAGGAGACCTATAGAGACTCAACTTCCAACTATAAGAAACATCTACTGAGTGCTAGTTAGTCAATGCAATCAATTAGAGGTGATTGTTCATTATACCACATGAGCCAAGGTCCTTGTTCAGAGGCTGTGGGTTAAGAAATGGAGCTGGGATGATCCAAACCTCCCATCAGACCTATTGGAACCTTGGACTACTTGGGAAATTACCTGAACTGACAAAACATCTTTTTACTTATGCTCCTCTAGCGACATCCAGTCAGCACACAAAGTACAGTTTACATGTCTTCTGTGATGCCTCTGAGCAGGCATAGGAGAACAGGGGCAAAGTACATACTTCCTTTGAAATGGCCAGATCCCGGGTGGGCCTGAAATGTCAGCTCTCAGTGCCTCATCTGGAATTGTGTGCCACTCTGTCCAGAGCACAACTACAGTATCTGTTCTTATCCACAGAGAGCTTACCCTGAACATCATCAATACTGTTCTTTGGCCTGATTCAACCACAGTTCTCAACTGGTTGAAATCAAAATCTTGCAGGTTCAAAGTCTTTGTGGGTACCCGAGTTTCAGAGATTCAGGAGCTCATGCAACACCAGCAATGGAGATATGTCAATTCAGCGAATACTCCAGTGGGGCAAAGCCTTAGTAGACCTTGACTTACAGAGTTGCTGGTTTAGGGGCCCTTCATTTCCCTATGGACTACCTGATCAGTGGTCACAATCTCCCTTCTCTAATGATCTAGAAAATTCAGATGAGCTCAAGAAGAGTATCTTCTGTGGGCTTTCTGTGGTAACTTCATCTATGCCATTACCTGAGGCTACACAGTTCACAACATGGACAGAGTTGGTAACTGCCACCCAAAGGGTTCAATACAAGGTGGAAGTGTCAGATGCTCCCGAACTTCCATTAGACCTCCACGACATTGAAACACACATCTTAAGAGTCTGCCAGAGAGAGTTTTCCTGAAGAAATGAAATTGCTTACTGCAGGGAAACCAGTGTCACCCAGAAGTAGATTAAGATAAGATAAGATAAAATAAGATAAGCCTTTATTTGTCTCACAATGGGGAAATTTGGATACTCAGCAGCAAAAAGTAGTAGGAAAGTGACAGTAGTAGGAAAGTTAAAAAAAAGAGTAAAATAAGTTACTTTAACAACATGTCATGTCATGTCACACACCGTCATCGCTTCGCAATGGTAGGCTGCACAGACGAGTCACTTCTCTCCAATGCATCTGTCTTTGGTTGCTTGTAGCAGGCTAGCAGCTGATAATCCAGAACATGTCTTGATGTTATCCATTCAGGTTATTCTTGGTCTTCCACGTCTTCGGACTCCCTCCACAAGTCCAGTCATAACACTTAACAACAAGATAAAGAATTTAAAATGTACAGTTATGTACATTACAATTAATAAATGGGGACAACACAAAAAACACACTATAAAAGTCAAAATATTGCACATATAATTCCTGAATGAATGAATAGTTTGAGCCCACAGTCCTGAATGGGATGCCGAAAAGGGCCTCATCCGAGTTGGAGGCTGTCTTCACCATTTGGTTGACAATACATCCAGTTGTCTTAGACCCACAGCATGAGGTGACACACCACTTGATTAAAGACATGGATGCTCGCCAGCTCCATCCTGGACCTGACCACGTGTTTGCTGAGTTGCGGCGCCAATACTGGATACTTTGAGGGAGACAGGCAGTCTGACAGCACCAAAGAGCATGTCCCCAATGCCAGAGATGAAGAGGGTGGCCCTCTGTATCTATCATGGCAGATTTGCCACCAGCTCACCTGAGGCTCTTCCAGCCCCCATTCTATTCAATCAGAGTCAACTGTTTTGGGCCTTACACCATGAAAATTGGGCAGCCCAATGAGAAGTGCTGGTGAGTGATTTTCAAATGCCTCATCACCTGATGTGTTCACTTGGACTTCCTAAATAAACTGGATTCAGATGATCAGATCCTTTCTCCTTGCATTGAGGTGTTGCATAGCATGGCGAGGTACTCCCTTTGAGATACTCTCTGATCAGGGAACATATTTCAGAGGAGCAGAGAGAGAACCTAAAGCTATGGAGCCTCAACTGCAGAGACATCTAGCACAGCAACAAATTCAGTTTAAATTCAACCCTCCTGGAGCTCCACACTTTGGTGGAGAATGGGAACAAGAAATCTGCTCCAGATGGCTCTGCAGGTAGTTGTTGGAGTACAGACACTACCAGAAGATGTGTTCCTTACTGTCCTAGTTGAGGTTGAGGAGATACTCAACTCAAAACACCTAGGATATGTATCCTCGGACATAGCAGACCTTGACCCAGTGACACCAAATATGCTGCTGATGGGGTGGCGAGATGCCTCCCTTCCCCAAGTGTGTTATGCTTCTAATTTACTTACCAAAAAAAGGTGGCATCATAGTCAGATGATGGCAGACCACTTTTGGTCTTAGCTAATTCGTGATTACTTGCCTTCACTTCAAATCTGACAGAAGTGGCAGCAGCACACTGGCAGTCTAAACCAAGATGCTGTTGTGATGAATGTCAACCCACAATTGCCACAGGCACACTGGCCTATTGGAAGAGTAGTCAAATTGAATGTTAGTACAGATGGGTACATCAGGTCAGCTGAAGTCAATGTTAATGACAAGACATACTTGCGTCCAGTGGCTCACCTGGTTCAGCTGCCAGCCATTCCAGATGAAGATCAGTCATCTACAGACATTATAGAGCATTCATAGACTTTACATAATAGCCAGGCTATCTTGAGGGCGGCTGTAGAGAATTCCCTCATTGACATTTTACTTAAGCCCAGTAGGTGGCAACCTTGCACCATTACCATGCAGCTCTGATGTTTCTTTGCACATGGTTTTGTGGTAGCATATAGCTAGCTGCCTGTTTGTTCATTTATAGCCCATGGAGCTCAGTTAAAGTCATGTGTTTGTGAAGAGGTTTGTGATTATCTTAACTGTATACTTTGTGGGAAATATAATAAAGAATATTGCAAACGCTATGTGTTTAGTCAGAGACCAATACAATTAAACTTGAGCTGAATGTAATGTAGATAAGCATATCCATTAGCATTGAGTTTAGCAATGTGTAATATGTGATCCCGCCAGGGAAAACCAGGCCAAAGTCACTGGGCAACTTACTGAGATATCATGTCAATATCATGTCAATCACATTAGCAATAAAACTTAGCCACTCAGTTTTATTGCTGTAAATGAAAGATAATAGTCTCAGATATCTATCGTAGTACACATTTAATCGAAAACAAAACTTAAATTCACACACACAAAAAAAAAATTGTTTTGAAAAAACTAATTTTGGAAAAAAAAAAGAAAAAAAAAAGACATTGACCTGGTTTTCCCTGGAGGGGTCACATATGTAACCACTTAGTTTAAAGCATAGTGTGAATTCAGCAGTGTGTATACCTAATTAAGTTAATGTGTAAGGAAGATAAACTTAGCGTTTTGTTTATCCTTCCGGAATACCATGTTGACTGTCTACTTCACTCCCAGCTGGCTAAGATAAAGAGTTAAATCAGAATCCTTGTATCTGTGTCTACTCTCTTATTGGAGTTCCACAGTGGATGAAGAGTCCCAGCATAGGCTACGCCTTAATTATCAACCCAATATTAGGGTAATGAGACGTCCTCTTTTACCCAGACATATCCTCTTTTTGAGACTTAAAAAACATGTCCGGGTGGAATTTCACAAACGTCAGTTTCATTGTCTAACCCCTGTATATATATATATATATATATA
>BRDA01023698.1:4266-65482 GCA_036984385.1 Crenuchus spilurus
AACCTGTGTGGAATACCTGTAAGTTACCAAAAAGTAATAAATTTTTACCAGACGTAACATTTAATTATGATTTCAGTAGGTTTGATACTTCTTTATGTAGACTTTAATAAATCATTTGTTTTGTCACAATTTGTTTGGTCTTATACAAATATTATTTCTTCATAGTTTGGATGACTTTAGTATTAATTTACAATGCAGACCATTTTTAAATAATGAAAAACCATTGAATGTCCATAAGGTGTGTCCAATTTTTTTTTGTATATGACACTGAATTAGCTATTTTTGAAACTTAATTTCCATATATAGGCAACATGAACCACATAATATACTATTCATTTTTGCTGAGCAGATGATATGACTTGTAGAGCTATATTTCCCAGCTTCCAGTGCATTAAGCACAAGAGAATAGTCTCTTGACAGCATTCATGGAAAACCACCAAAGCTATTTACAGTGCTTTAATTGATGTACCATAATGTGTTATTACAAAACGCAACAGATGGCATGAGAGCCTGCTGTGGAGAGATATGTCTTTGTATCTCAGTGATTTTCAGCCCATACTTCTCTGTATCCAGCAAGTGAAAATGCTGATTTAAGATCAGACTTAGTCTTTTAGATCCTAATACTGATTATATGAACAGGAGGAGCTGAATTAATTTGTTTTGCATTCTTTCTAGACATACTTATTGTACAGCACTATATCGGGCCTCCATATGAACTGGGCTGGTATCCTAATGGAGGAAATATTAGCATAATCTTCAGGGTTCCACTGCAATTTAGTTGTTCCATTCCTGTAGGTATTAGCAGGAGAGAAAATGAATAAAAGGTACTTTGATTATGAGTCATTGTGTACAATAGAGAGTCAATGTCATGATTACAAATGGGGAAACACTCACTTGCTTCACCCACACATTGGTAGTCATCATTTGATTCTTTTCATCCTGACAGAAAGCATAAAAGACAAGATGTTCATTTGTTATTGTCTATTTTATTTTAGTATGAAAATGGCTTTGTCTTTATCACATTGCCACTATGGTGATGTATTTTCACTGTCAAGAAAACTGGTTCTCACCACATCAATGAGCTGGGCGATGGATAGTCCAAAATGAATATACAGTATATCAGTGATGTTGGGAACAGGACGGGCCAGTTTATTATAACCAGTAAAGAGAGCCCTCAGGAGTGTTTCCTCAGCCTGTACCATAGCACCACTGGACCTGCAGTCTGAGAGAAAGATGGAAACAGGAAGATATTGATCAGAATGAACATGTTGTTGCATGTATGAATGATTTAAACATTTCAGTTGGGCAAAATGAGACTGATGAATCTGAATTGAAAGATATTATTGTGAAAGAAATGAGCTGTACTTTACTATGGTGCCAGCTGCAGCTTCACAGGTGAGTGATGGTGACATCATCTTTTGCAGCAACATTTATATCTGTTCTGTAAAATTGCTTGTAAAATGATACAGTTACGGTCATAAAAGGAAAAAGACACAAAAATTGAAAATGATGCCAGAACATGATTAATGGCGACTTTGTTTAGTTTGAAACAAAGGACAAAAACAAAGGACTAACCTGTGATTAATTAGAAATTAGACTCACCGGTCCCCACTTTGGCAGCGCTCACATGATTTTAATTAGCCTATGAAAGGTGACTTTGTCAAGTTTCATTCCCTGTTCCTTGTTCATGATGGCAAAGACAAGAGAGCTGTCTGAGCAGACCAGAAATGCTATTATCACCCAGCACAAGCTGTTTGAAGGGTACAAGACTCTCCAATTATCTTGGCATCCCAGCTTCAATGGTTTGAAATGTTATCAAGAAGTTTTGTTGCTCATGGAACAGTGAAGTACCTTACAGGACGTGGTGGAAAAAGAAAATTAATGAGAGAACACTACAAAAGTTGGTTTGAAAAGTGGCAAAGAAACCATATACAACATCCAATGGGTATTAACCCATACCATATGCTGCACCTTGACCAAAACAGGGACCTATCGATGAAGGCTTAAAGAAAGGCATAAAAAGACCAACTGAATTTTGCCAAACCTTAAAGGGACAAATTACAATCCTTATGAGGGCAGCACAGTGGCTTAGTGGTTAGCATGTTCGCCTCTCAGCACTGAGGTCTTGGGTTCGAGTCCCCATCTGAGTGGAGTTTCCATGTTCTCCCCGTGTCTGCGTTCCTCTCACAGTCCAAAACATGGAGGTCAGGTGGATTACACTTCACTTCAGCAATTCATGCCAGCCTTAGGTTTATAGACAATAAAATGAACCTTATAAAGAAAAGTGCACCCTACCTACAGAGAAACATGATGGAGAATACGTAATGTGTCCCTGTTTTGATCCCGCAGGGATTGGAGGCCTTGAACATGTTACAGGAACAATTAAATCATAAGATAATCAGATCATATTATTGTGAAAAATGCTCCCAAGTGTAAGATAACTAGACTTGAGTCCACCAAAATGGGTCCTACAGCAAGATGACTCAAAGCACATGTCCAAAAGTACACAATAATGGTTAAGAAAGAAAAAATGGACTGTTTTAAAATGGCAAGTAATGGGTTCTGACCTTAATCCAACTGACAATATTTGGACACAGCTGAAATCTGCTACTGGGAAATTGAACCCTGCAAACATTCAAGAGCTTGAAAGAATTGCCATAGAAGAGTGGAAGAAACTAGCAGCAGGAAGTATTAGGGAAGGGTGCCCTTACTATGTTTCTTGCTTATTTCTTCATTTCACTGCATGTACAGTACACACTTCCTCAATGAAAAAAATAGTTGGGACAACATGTAAAATGTAAATAAAAACAGAATTCAATAATTTGCAAACCCATATTTTATTTACAATAAAACAAAAAACACATATCAGATGTTGAGACGTTTTACCATTTCCTGAAAAAAATAATTAATAAGCAGTGTTGATCCAAAACACAAGACTTTATTAACAAAACTGAAACATAAGTAGACTGTGGACTGTGGCAGTACGGAAATATAGTTGACACTTCAATGACGTACAAGGACTGAAACACTGGGAAGGCTTTTATAGATGCGTAATCAGACATATAATTAAACAGCTGGATGAACAATGATGTGACATAACTGGGGGTGGAGACCTGATGAGACACATACAATCATATATAACTCATCGTGTGGGTTAAGTGGTATATTATGTTATAGATGCTAATGTGCAGTACATTCAGTTCAGCGTTACATTTTGACGGCAAACAAAAGGGAGTGATCTGACTACTTTTCATCTACAGCTATAAATAAGTAAATATATAAATAATTAAAAGAAATTATTTGACAGCTCCATTACAGTTTTTTTTCTCTCCACCCTGCTACTGTTTATGTGAAGAACCACTCTTCTTTATTTTTTAAGACTATTTTTAGCCACTCATTGTGTAACCAAAAGTAGTTATTTAAAAATCCTTTAGAAAGTTATTTGATATATGTGTTTTTTTCATTTCATTGCTCTAAATAACTTTAAAAAAAATTATTTCTAAGAGTGTTTGGATGTCCACAGAGAGCATATTTAAAGGTACTGGGTTTTGGGTGGTGAAATGGGGAGGAAATCATTGTAGGTTTTTGGAACTCTGAACTTCTTTTCTAGTCAATTATTCCAATAGATGCTCTTAAGTCTACTAATGCACTCTTTGGCCATTGTCATTCCAGACAAATGGAACATAGCTGTCATAGTTTAATGAAATGATTTGTGTCTTATTTACAAAGCAGTTTATTCCACTCCATCTCAATGATATTCTTTTAATGAACAAAGACACATCTCTGCTTCTTTATGATCTATGCTCAGATTGTAGTCAGTGTTTGTGGTATGGTACAGGGTGGTGTGAAGAAGCAAAAAGAGACAGGTGCTCTGATTTTGGTATTTTGGGTGTGCGGTGGGCACAAGGATCCAAAGGGGCAAGTGCTTGAACAGACAGAGTCCTCTCTCTTCATGTTTGTGGTATGGTAAACTATATTTGTCGTTTTTAAATGCCTTTTGAATCAAACTGCATGCAATGAAAACATATTTTAATTTTTGATGACTGTTGTTTTGTATATTCAAATGTTTTCTACTTATGTATACAAATGCATTCATAGACTACTGAGATAAATACCTAAATGTCTCTTTGCTGAATTACACACTTTAATTACATCTTATTTTTTACTTATTATAATTGTATTTTTCATTATGATAACAAATATTTCACTGTAAATGCAAGACGGTCATGAGAAGTGTGGTGTAATTAATGTATGATTAATATAACGTACTATAATTAGCACTTTAGAACTTAATTACCAGCGACTATAATTCTGAGGAGACACCCTGGCATGGCTAAATTTAGATACTGTATATGCACTTATTTAAGAATTAGTATTTTCTCTGGTGTTATTAATGTTGCCCCACAAAAATAATTAGATTGCACACCATGACAAAATGTTAGACAAAAGTATTACCTTGTGGAGGGAGAAACACCATCAGAAAGCTCAACAGAGATAAACAGTAGAGGGAGGGCATGGTGTGATGACTCAAGCTTTCTATTCCTGCAATCTGTAAAAGCTTGACAGCTTCTCTCTGAGGAATTGTTCAGAAGCCGAAAAGTGCTACAATTGTTTTTCTTTCTTCCCTGGAACTTACAAGATCAAGTTTCTTTCTGAGTTGGTTTCTCTTGAGTCCTGGAAATGTTCATAAATCATGGAGAAATGTGGAGTCATGGTGAGAGAAAGGCCATTTTTCACTGCTCTTTAAAAGAGAAACCATTAAAACATCCACATCGTCTGAAGAGAATTTGAAATATGAGAACTGTGTCCTTTTGTCTAAAATTAAAATTCTCAGTGCAGAGCTGAAACAGAAAGTCCTAGCACTCTTTCTTCTGTCTTGTCTGGATGGCTATTTATCTTTTGCATGTACACAAGTGGTCACATTCACCCCTTTATTTCCCCCCTAGTCTCATCACAAGTACATATACGCATGCTCATGCTCATGCTCACACACACACACACACACACACACACACACACACACACACACACACACACACACACACACACACACACACACACACACACACAGTCACACATGTCCATTAGAGGTCTACCCTAGAGTAAAGGAGTCTGGCTTTTACCACGTAATGAAAACACTCAGCCTCCATTTCAATTCACTTAGGACTTCCTGACCTTTTCAGATGTGCATTCACATGAAACATCTGTGTAGTCTTATTTTTCTTCAATAGACCACACAAGTGCTGCATTGATCACTGAATTATGTGTCAATATCACCGCGATATTGGTGCTGGCAACTTATGATCATAAGTATAATAAGACTTAACTGAAAGAGATGTCTTAAGTCATGTGCAGCTTGAGGGTTTACAACCACACAGTCCAAAACAGATCTTGTGTAATTACCTTTCACAAATAAAACTGAACAATCTTTTTTTGTCAGTATTTAGTTATTATAATGTTACACTGAGAGCTAACTAGCCACCATAGTGTTACCTAAATTGCAATAGTGACTGCTAATGCTTTCTGATAATTGATATAAACTAAATTGGCCATAATCCTTCATTTATATCTGCATTTTTCTGTTATTTATTATTTTTTATCGTAATAATATTTGTATAATGATACTTATATAAAATACTTTACAATGACATACTACTCATATTGGCTGACCAACTGACTTCAAACTGACTATAGTTTGCTGACTGGTTGACTTTTTCACACTTAAAGGTTTCCCAAGAAAAATACTTGAGGAAGCATTGGGACATTGAACATTTTTTACTTGAATATTTACCTGCCAGTTTAATCTGTTAGGATTTTTGGGTCAAAATCAGCTGGTGTTCTTGTTGAAAGTATCCTATTAACACAGTTCTTTACATGTGTGTATTATATAATTTATGTTGTATACATTAATAGTATATATAGTAGGATTCCCCCCCCTTTTTAGACGTGCTTTGAAGGATCATATATTAAATTAGATTAAACTTTATTGTGCAGAGTACAGGTACAGAACCAATTAAATGCAGTTAGCATCTAACCAGAAGAGCAATGTGCAGTGTTATTTACATAAAATGCAGTAAGTAATCATTGAGGTTGTACAGTGAGTTGTATACATTTGAATAGGTTTATTGAAAATAAATTATATATACGTTATTAGGAGAGTACAAGGTCTTTTGGAGGAGAAACAGGCCTATAGCATTACTTAACAGTGGGCATGAGGTGTTTTTCTGCCTACTCATCCTTGGTGTTACACCAGACCCACTTAGAGTGTTTGTTGCCAAAAAGCTCTATCTTGGTCTCATTTGACCAAAGCACATGGTCCCAGTTAAAATCCCAGTACTGCTTGGCAAACTTCACCCGTTTACGCTTATGAGTATAACTCAGAAAAGGCTTTCTCCATGCATGCCTCCCAAACAGCTTGTTGGCATGTAGATAGCGCCTGGTGGTTGTTTGGGAGACCTCGTAACCCCAAGATGCTACTATTTGATTCAGTTCTCTTACAGTGAGTTTTGGAGAACTTTTTACTTCTCTTACCATCCTTCTCACTGTGCGTGGTGGCAAGATACACTTGCATCCTCTTCCAGGCTTGTTTGACTGTAGATATGGGCATCTGCAGGTGAGTGGCTATTTTCTTGTAGCCATTGCCTGATTTATGAAGGTCAACACACATCTGCCTTACTTGAATAGTGTATTCTCTTGTCTTTCCCATGTTTAAGAGTTAATAAGAGAAATAGGCCTCTGTGTGATGCCATATTTATACCACAGTTAAACAGGAAGTGATGAATTACTAATTAAAGGTTCCTAGATACTTTGATCCACTTTATAAATTACAGTAGAAATGACAAAAATGCTTCAAATACATTTATTTCCAAGAAATTGTTAAGGGTGCCAATAATTGTGGAACAGGTCATTTTTTGGGAAATAATTATTTCTTAGTCAGGATTTTTTCTTTATATTTTTTTCACTTGAGTTGAAGGTTGCCAATAATTATGGAGGGCATTGTACCATGTCATGGTAGACTGAGGTGCTCATGCTGATGTTACAGGCCTATCTGGATGCCAATACATTCCTGTTCCTTGAGTCCTGAACAATAAGATACTATTCATGTCTGCCCATGTTCAGCACATACTCATTTATGTGATAAATACCACATGTGAGCCAGAAGTTGGAGGGTGTTTGCATAGGTGTTGGATCTTTGTATATTTGCGAGTGGGATAAAGACTGTTAGGACTGGTAGAAGGATTACCTGTCAAGCCTGTCGAGGATTACCAGACTGGATAGTATGATAATTAGAAACTTTGATGAAGTAATATTGATAAATCAGATCCAATGGTTTTGTGTTTAATTTTTAGTGTTCAGTGATTGATGAGTTTATGGAATGAGTGAGTAAAGGTAATTATCAGGAGCTATGTATGTTTGATTAAATTTGAGTATAACTCATTACATAGAGGAGGGAGATTTTTCTTTTTTCCTGCTTGTTGTTTTTTGAAATCCTTTTTTCATTTATTTTTCTGTGCTTGTACTGCTGAAATGATCATTTTCTCAGCATATTGTACTCATTATTATTAGAGATTCTGCCTCTTTGTTATTCTTGTCAATTTTCTAAGCTGAGGGAATAAAGTCCCCAGCAATATAATGTGCATATAATGGTCTGTTCATGTGCATTCAAATGCAATTGTTAGAAATATTGTTAATTTTCAGTTTCCGAGGCAGTTGATATCATGGTCCAACTACAGCTCCCAATACACTTAAGCCAGATTATCACCATTATTTCCTCAACCAGCTGATTACCAGCATTAGCATTTAGCATTAGCATTTTGGGAGATGGAACAGATCACAACTGTGGACTGTTTCAGGGCCCAGAAGTACCACATTGGGAATCTTTGTCCTAGATGTTTCAACAGACACCACACATGACAGTCTTTTTGTAATAAGCCTTTGGAATGCAATGATAAGACTGAGAAGTGCCCACTGTTCACAACATTCAAATCTCAGTTTACACAATCAGTGATAAAACAAATATGCAACCAAATGATATTAAATTGTATTTTACCTGTTTGATCTGTTTATGCATTTTAGTGGCATATCTGTTTAGCATAAATTGTGGTAAGTAGGCATATAAGTGTAGCAATTCATCAATGTTCTTGACCTTTTGTTTTTTATGCAGAATTTATAAGTAAAAGCTGTTTATGCTGTGAGTACTGTTTTATGTAAACCTACTTTCAGACTCTAATGTACATCCATTTGAAAAGTAATCATATAATAATGCAATAAAACACTTCAACTCCCCCACCTTCATTCACAGAGGCCAAATGGCTCTGAATGTGAATGCAAGTGCAAGTTGCAATAACTCCATTTAAACCCTGTTAACAACAGTGTAATATGATTCAATAAAAATGCACTTCTGCAGGTGAAAAGAAAAGGTTTACACACTAACGTGAAAGGACAAGTATAAAAGGACAAGGATAAAAAAAAGGAAGTGTCACATGTCAATATGTGTTCTCAGGTTTTTCAAAAGCAGATTACCTGTGGGACTCGCAGTGTACCAGAGCATAAAACTAAACATCAATAATGTCCATTTCAGCTTTCTTCAGATGCGTCAAGGACAGAATCACTCATACACTCATGACTTGGTGACTCCTACCAAAAAAAAAAAAAAAAAAAAAAAACATCACACATTCAAAATACCTGGAATTTTGTTTCCACATAAATGTTCTGTGTGTTATCACTTTAGACTACAACTGTACTATTCTCATACCCCAACTTTGTCTTGTTGCTGTTATCATTAATAGTACACCAGTTTTCCAATCCTTTGTAACTCACAGCCCATAAAAGCTCCTGCAAAAAGATTTAGCCATTCTCTGGCTTGGGTTTCTCAGGAATATCATAGCACTGGGACCACTGCTAAATTGTACACTTTTAAAAGAAAGGGGTTCTTCAATGTTTCTTTAGTAAAGGTCTATATAGAACCATAAACACGCAACGAACCTTCTGAATGCCTAAAGGGTCCTTTGCATTTGCCTCATTGCTACTGCATGGACAAATCCCATTTTGCTGTTTTAAAGTTGATGATTTAAGTAGTTGAACTTAATAAATACAGTTATTTGCTAGTATACTGTAATATGGTCACCAATCATTTTGTGAAGTGGTCTGTGCAGTAAATATTTAAATTTTAAAGAATTTTCTATTAAATTTAGAAAAATACATTTGGGTAAAATACATCTGGATAAAACAACACATTCTTTATGGCACCATAAAGGTTTTATTTATGCTTCTATATAGAACCTGTTAAAATGGTTCTACTGTTCCTACAAGCAAAGATTATATTTTTGGTACTACTACTATATAGACCCCTTTTTGCTACGAGTGCAGAATGAGCACTAGACTCTACATTCTCTCTAGCAGTTAAGACAATGAAACTTGGGCCTGGTCATTTAAAATGTAAACAAACATAATAATCAGTGTTTAATCACACATTTGTGTTTGTTCTAAATAAGTATACCTAGCTAACTATGTTGTTTACACTACCTGTGCATTTTGCTAGATCAGTTAATGATCTTCACCTAAATAGATGTTTTATTCCTGCAAATAATCATTCATATAACAAATATATTTGACATCTGCAGATATTAGCTGTGCTTACCTAATAAACCATTTGCACAATCCTTTATAATTAAAGATGATATTAAAAGCACAGTGACACAAATCAGCAATCACTCAGTCTAATAATACAAAGTTTATTATACAGTTCCCATGGGTCCATGGATTTAAGTGACTACACAAGGGATATGCTACATGATAATCAAAAGCTATATTTATGGCATTCAGCGGTTTAAAACATGCTGGCAAGCATTTTTTTCCCTCAAAGAAAATAAATAAATAAATAAATAAAAAAGAAAAAGTGCCTTTTTTTGTGAAAAACAATCATGGATGTGACAAAAGACCATCAACACAATGTAAACTTCGCCATGGTGTCTTTGAAACAATTGCATTAAACTTGCAGACTCTCCAGGGACAACAGTGTATTTTATTCTGCTGAAAGCTTGGCTATTGTAAAAGTTTTTTCTTTATTTATTGTAAACATAAAATCATGTAATTGCCACTTGAGACATGAGTAGAAAAGAAAACATAAGGCTTGCAGGATATGTGACATGCATGAAGTATTGCTTGGTATCTCTGTATCTGTCAGTGTTTTCTGGCATTGTCAGAGATAGACAGCCATGTTCTGAGATGCAGTGATTGTATAATGGGGCTGTTAATCACACAGCACTGTTCTACATCTGTTTGATTCCAGTGACTGACCTGAGAAATCCGATGAAGCCTATGATGAGATGCAAATATGTAGCAATTTAGGAAACTGACAACTAATTCAAATACATTAGAAGATAAGTGTAGGCCAAAGGTATTTTATAACAGATATTGAAACTGCAGTCCAAAACAGAATCATGGTTGTCTGTATCTGCCAGTTCAGGAGATAATTCTACACTTGAGAGTGAGTGTGTGTGTGTGTGTGTGTGTGTGTGTGTGTGTGAGAGAGAGAGAGAGAGAGAGAGAGAGAGAGAGAGAGAGAGACAGCATTCAATAATACATTCACAAGCACATTGTGTTTTCAAAACAGATTTTGCAGCAAGAGGACACATATACGTAACAGAAAACATGGACAGAACTTCGCATCTGCGTTATCAATAACACTCAAGGCAAATTAGCAAAAAACAGTATATTCTTTGGAAAAATCAAATAATTTTTTTTCTTCAAACCAAGCAAGGCAGCTGTGATGACAAGATATGCAATAAAAACACAAGTCATTAACTATGACGGATATTTCTAAGGTGTATAACACACCAAGACACCTTTTCGACTTGTGCCTATGTGCTCAAAACACATTTGAGCTTTTTACATGGTTATACATCCAATCCTATCACTCTTGAGATGAGTGAGAGTCTGTCTAGCTTTCCATATGCATCTGCAAGTTAAGGCCTGTGTACTCTTTTCTTAGCCGCATGTTGTGTTAGACTTTAACAAAGCTCAAATCTGAAAAACACATGGCTTGTTTAGTATGTCTCAGTCAAACACTCACTTTACTTCTGTTCCACATCCATTTTCAGAGATCTCCTCATCTCCAGATGGCTTACACTGTTTCAGTCTCTAATAGAGTTGGTGGAACAGTGATAAGGAGTTTATGGGAGATGTTTGTACTAGATATCTGACCACAGGCTAGATGGAAGACAAAATGGTGCAAGCTAAACTGTGCTCTTTGGGGACGCACTTTGTGAAAGGTGCATTTGAGAAATGCAACACAGGTTCAGGTGTGACTGATGTACTGGAGATAGGTTGGAATTATCCTCGATTCTTAATTGAGATGGACAGCTTGATGTAAGCCAAGTTGGACACTACAAAAGTTCAGTTTGAGTTTTATTTGTACCAGCTGCAGTGGAGTTTACCTACTGACTAGTATTCTTTCCCCATCAATATATAATATTATAATACTAGTCATGGCTTCTTGACTGTTCAGTTGAACTTCCATGTTCTCCTATGTTGACTTTTATGATAGTGGCCAGCACTTTATTTTGTGTTTCCCAGATAATATGATGTGATATTTGCATAATATAAGAGAAGGATAAAAACCAGTGTGCTTTCACAACTCGTCAGCTGGTGTTCCTTTGAACATCTACAACTTTCTTTAGTGTGCAACACCAGTAAGAACTGTTATTAACTGTTTACTACAAATGCCCTGCTCTTATTGAGTGAAGAAACATTAAGTTTTCGAGTGGAAATACTGGGGCATTTTAAAATTTAGAAGGTTGTGTTCTTAGCAAATTCAGTATCCAATAAATCTTGAGCGATATCAGTGAATTGACTTTCCAAAAGACATTAGTTGAAAAATTTCCTAAAAATGTAAGCTCTTGAAATTAGACGTTAAAATATAAATAAATAATTAATTCAATTACAACTGGTCCTTGTACGCTTACCGCCTGACTTATGTGATGTGACTATGAAGCATAATCTGTGATTTGTTAAAGGGCATTAAATTTATGGCAATAGTTTAAACACAATGTATTTATAAATTACTTTAGAGGTTCTCTTTAATAACAAAAACAATTTGCATAAAATATTAAGCTTTTTTTGCAACCTCTTCTTTGAAGCCATAGTAGTTTGTAGTATTAAATAAATTGCAAACATACATCCCCTTTAAATTTCATGCAAATTATTAAAACTAGGGATTAGATAAAAATATTGTAAACATTGTGAAGGTGTACCTTTTATATATAATTCAAGTGAAACTTACATTTTGCTAAAGGAGTACAATTTCTCATAAAGAGAATATTAAAGTGGTGTGATGGAGATTTGTTATTGGTAAGTTCTTAGGCTGTCCTGTTGTGAAGTACATTCATGGGCTAATGTGGACAACATGGAACCATTCATGTGTCCAAGGTCCTATAAATGACCTGTATATGAGTGACAAACATTAGCTGAAAGGTTGGACACATGGGAGTGAACTTGTGTGCTTAAAGTTAAGAATAGTATGTGCTTTAAGATGAGGACATACCATGATCATTTTTTCTAATCTCTTTTTGTCCATCTGGTCTTCCCTTATGCTTCTCTTTCATTTCCATCTTTGTTTAGGAGAGATGAGATTATGACTGATGAAGAAATGCTTGGCTCTCAAAAGAAAGAATCACTGATGGCACCTTTAAAGGTCACATGTACAGCAACATGTACCATATTAGGATGTCCAGTAACTTTTAAGTACCAGAAGGCTCCTTTTTTGGTGGCTGGCATTACCACCAGGATCCTGGTACTGATACATAAAGCTGTATCTGTAAGACACAGCACTGGTTTTAAAGATGACAAATACAGCTTTTCACCAACTCTGTCATAGTGTTTGGCTTCAGAGGCTGCCATCACCAGTTCTGAATCCCATTTTGAAGAATTTCAAAATTTACTTTGAGCCAGACCAGCCCCTCTCCCCATAAGCTCCTTCCCCAGTGGCAGAGTGAGGTGAAGGGGCACACAGGTCAGAGTCTGTATCAGACTCTCCCTCTGCGATGTAGGGTCTGACTTTAGAGCAGCGTGTTACGCCGGTAAAGTAGGCATTGTTGAGAAAATCCAGGTTCTCCTTGGACTGGGAGATGCTGAAGCCACTGAAGGAACGTTCCAGCTCCTCGTGATCCACTGAGGGAATGGATATGGAGGTGTCACTCTCAGCACCTGCCTGTTGGGGCAGACCTCCAGGCTTACCCTCATCCAGCCCACTACCACGAGAGTGGTGCTGCCCAGTGCCTCTGGACCCACCATTATGTCCACCAGAAGAGCGCTCATGGGCTGGTGGAGGTGGAATACGTACCAAAGAGGGATCACCCACTGGTGAGCTTCCCTGGCTGCGCTGAGGGGGTTCAGGAAGGGCATGGGGATGCCAGGAGGTAGAGGGATGGCAGTGGGTCTGGTTGGAGGGGGGCGGGTCAAAGTTCTTCTGACCAGCTGAACTGTTGGAACGGATGATTTTAGTAATGGAGCCAGACTTCTCTATGTGATCAACTGGGCTATGGTATGGTGGGGCTGGGTCAGGTTCCTTGGACCCAAAGTAGGCATCTGTCTCAGACTGTGGGATTCCCATTCGCTGGATGTAGATGTTCACTAGGAAGTCCAGTTTCCGTTCCATTGACATCACCTGTTGAAGAGCAAAGTTAGAGAAACATCCTGCCTTGGCACAACAAAAAACTTAAAATTACAAAATAAAATGTTTATTTTGGGTAGATTATTTTGGAAATTGATTGCTTTGACTAACAATTCAAACAATTATATGTTAAAACTTAAAAAAACTGAATGGTTGGTCAGTATTTGTGAAAATTGGCTGACAACATAACTTATAAATGATTCATTAAGACTTTAAGCCCATCAGAGACAGTGAACAAAAGCTGGGCATTCCTACCAACTTCATGTAACACTCATACATCAGTCCAGAAGATTTCTGAACTGTTGACAGTACCTCAAGCTTGATTCTCACTGTGAATAGAAAGTGTTTAGGCAAAATGTTTACCTTTAGTAATTAGCTTAAACTGAATTTGTTAAATGCTGTACACTATCAGTAAAGAAAAGGTACTGAACTGTTACTGGGTCAGTACCTTTCATGTCAGTGAAGTGAAATCCTGAATAATACATATTCAGTAACTTTTGTTAGGGAACATATTTGTGTCACATTCTGATGAAATCTGTTTATTTACATTGTACTGACTTCAATCACTCTACAGGCTCCAGAATTTTTAATTAATTTGCCTATAAAAAGTTACATTATAAAGAAAAAAAATATGCTATTTTCTCCTGGGAAAGTAAACAGTTATTCATAGTTAACATAGCTATTCACACCATTTGACTGAGAATGTCTTGTTACCTGAAAGCTAGAAAGCTAGTTAGCTAATTAAAAATATAAGATTTCCAGTATAATTTATTATTTTATAGTTACAGTGGTAACCCTACTTATGAGCATCCCCACTAACAAGTATTCCAGGTAACGATTCGAGATCTCAGAATATTTTTGTTCCAGGTAATGAATAAAATTCCAAGTAACGAGTAGCGTAAATTAGTTCAAGTATGCCAACCACTAGGGGTGCGGCGGTCGTAGCATCCCCTAGATGCTAGCGTAGAAGAAGAGATCAGTCATTACCTTTGACCGCTGTCCAGTGAAAGTGAAAGTGCTAGTGAAAGTGACGCAAAGACAGCAAAAGATAGTGAACAAGAAAGTTAGATAAATTTTACTTTTACTTTTCATATGATAAGTGTAACCATGCCATACACGTACGCCCGTCCTCCTCTCCTCCTTAGCCACCAGCCAGTCAGTCACCATCGGTCTCCCTCTCCTTGGCCACCAGCCTACACGAGCATCGTCGTCGTCTCATTTATTTTTTAAAAAACCCATATAAACACATTATTTATCATATTAAAGTATACTGTATGTTGACTGGCTGACATGGATGAATTAGTTTTACATGTATTCTTATGGGGAAAATGCATCCAGCTAACGAGCTCGGCTCCTGCACGGATTAAACTCGTAAGTAGGGTTACCACTGTAGTTGATCATTTTGATGCTTTGGAGGTTTTGTGTTTGCTGCACGAAATTGAACTTGAAAGTTAGACTGAGTTTGAGATGATATAGCCTACATTATGTGTACTTTTTACAAATACCATTCACAGAGTTGGGAGTTGGGACACTTTATAAAATTGCAATAAAAACCAATCTGTAATTTGTTAATTCACTTGAACTTTAATTTAACAGACAAATGTCCAAAGGAAAGATTTGGGTGTTTTCACTGATGAACTTAATTTGATTTGATAAATATAAATTTAGAAATTGATGCCTGTAACACACTCAAAAAGCCAGGACTATTCTGGAAGGTTCCACAATTATTAGTTTATTAGTTAACAGGTAAGATCATCCATCAAAGGCTTAGTTTTTGCAAACAAGAATGGGATGTGCCTTACCAGTTTGGGCCAAACTTTGCAAGAGAATTAATTGTCAGTCAGTTCAAAAGACTGAATGAATGTTTTTCAGTGCAATATTACAAATAATTTAGGTCTTCTACCATCTACAGCTCATAATAACATGAAAAAGATTCAGGGAGTCAGCAGAAATCTTGGTGTGTACAGGCCAAGGGAGGAAACTGCTGCTGAATGTATCTGACCATCAGGTCATTCTGATCATTCTGATCAGGTCATCAGAATTGTTTGAGAAACTATCATAATGCACAGTTACATGAGCTTGTGAGTAGGTCAAAGTCATTGTCACTTAACAGTCCACTGCTGCATCAAGAAATGCAACCTGTAACTACAAGTATATTAGGCAAAGAGGAAGCTATATATTAATTTTGAGCAGAAACACCAGTGAGTCCTCTGTTCCTGAAGTCATCTGAGATGAACAGTGTTCTGTGGTCAAATGAGTCCACATTTCAGCTTGCTTTTGCAAAATGGACAAAATCAGGAAGAGGAAAAATCAGTTTCTACGACCATCCAGACTGTTACCAAGAAATAGTAAAAAAAAAAAGCAGCATCTGTACTGGCATGGGGTGAGCATCAGTGCCCAGAGCATAGGTGATCTGCATATATATATATATATATATATATATATATATATATATATATATATATATATATATATATATATATATATGAAAGCACCACTGATGCAGAGGTTTATATTGGTATTTTGTAAAAACATATGCTGCTGTCAACACAATGTATTTTCTCCGGAACTCAGCAGGACAATGCCAGGCCTCATTATGCTTGAGTTATAACAGCATTGTTTCGTACACATGGAGGGTGTGTGCTTGACTGGCCTATCTGCAGTCCAGATCTGTCTCCTATTGAAAATGTATAGAGCATCATGAAGTAAAGAAGATAATTGTGTTGAGCAGCTGAAGCCTGGTGTACAACAAGAATGGGCAAAAACTCCACTTACAAAACTGCAACAATTATTATCTTCAATTTTCAAATGATTAAACAATATAAATAACTGAAATTGTGATGTGCCACAGTTGTAAACATGCTCCAATGTATTCTGAGTGTGTTGCAGGAATCAATTTCTCAAGGTGTTTATATTTCATAATATTTTCTGGAAATTGGGTTTGTAATATATACACAACACCAATTTAACATGTAAGTAGGAATAGCACAGTATAGTGGGAATGCTGACGTCTGACTTAGGGTCTGGCATTGTTTTAGGGTTGTGTAATGTATTGTGTATGCTGTATGTCTGACTTAATGGCAGGTTTGTCCAAACACTCCTGATTATAATATTTTTGTGTTTTATTTACGCTGACTTAGACTTATTGTTCTATCATTCTAGACAAAAAATAAGCAAGAAAATCTAATTGATCATGCTTCAGACTTTACAATTCTTGTATTGTCATACCCTCAGTGGGTGATCAAGGTTGATTAATAGAAGATAAAGGTTGATTAACAGAAAAACCCTGTATAATCACCACAGAGAAGAAACAGTAAATGTTTCCCAAATGTCTTCATATAATTCATACTCTGTCTAAAACTACCAAGCCAGTCTTTATCAAGTTTAAGTTTAATGACCTGTTTCTCTACTTTGACAAGTCTTCCCATCATGCTGGGGTCTTCTGCAATCTCTGCTTCAGTGGAGCTTTTGGGACGGTCCTTGTCTGTGATTTGAGCTCCTCTACCAACAATCTGGTCCACTCTACCAATTACAGCAAAGAGAGACAAAATCTAGAATATAGCATATATTCCAATATCAACTGATATCATACAAGTAATACTAGAAGAAAAGTTAGTAAAAATGTGCATTTTTAAAAAAATACAAACATACAGAAAAGTGGAATAGGAAGAGACTGAAGACAAGAGATCCCGCACTACCTCTCTGCCAAGTGCAGAACAATATAGATGTGAGTGAGAGCATGCAGAATGGTGGGGTATGATATGAAGAGGTGTGTCCACACAGACAGAAAGAGAAATGGACAAAAGAGAGCCAGGCCCACCAGAAGGACTAAAATCTTCAGATTTGCATAGTCATATAGCATTTGAACAATGTGTCAGTGAAGTGATCAGGTCATCTATAGGACCAAATCTAAGTAGCCTGCTATTAATTAAATTCATATACAAGATATGAATGGATATATATGTATATATGACATTCATAAATACATATATAATTTTTTTTTTTACTCTGATGTATGCATTTGACACATTATTCAAAATGACTACATGTGACACTTAAATAAGATACACATCTTATTTATGTTAGGCTTTATTCAGAACATTCCCTGTTAAATCATATAGTGAGAGTTTGCTTCAATTAATACATTGAAGCACCACGTTTTCTTGAACTAACCAACGGATCAACAGAAAAATTAATAGGTCAACCAAAAATGAGATAACCTACATACGTCTGACATTCTACAATGGTCTTTGTGCATTATGTGGCATGCCCATGTAACATGTCATGCCAGCATGCATAAGTAAAGAAAGCACTGCTGAAATTATAATACTACTTGGTCATAGGCACCTTGGCTGCATTTTGCTCGGTCCAGATTCTACATTACATACAGCGATGCAAGCAAACCAGCTCAACCTGTTTTTGTTCAGCTACAACTAGATACTTACCTATAACGTATTGGATGTTTACGAGCCCTGCTTTAATTGTGCTATGGCCTAGGCATGAAAAATTATTTGTGCATGGATGACACATGACATGCTCAGTTACAACAAACAAAGGACATCAGATGAATGAAGAGTTTATTAGCATTCTCCAACGTATTCCTATTACTGGCCTTAGTAAAGACTAATGAAGATGTTCAGGTTCCCTGCACAGAGAGCACCATTCAAAGAGCACATGTACTGCTTAAAAAGCTAAAGACGTACCAACAAAATAGCATGTTCATTTCAGAAGCTGTGCATTGTCTGTGGTAACTGAGCAACCTACGAGGTAATGCTCTACCAGTCTGGTAGCCTGAAGCAAAAACAGGTTGTTATTTAATCCCGGCCAGCACACCCAGAAGAAATCAGAATAGAGCTCTACTGCGAGCAAGAGATGCAGTTTGGTGCGTCCTAACCTAGGTGAGAACTGGGGCGACTCTTTGCTTCCCTTGGCGGAATACTTCTTATGGCGGGGAGTGGTGGGACCCGGAGGACCCAATATCATATCTATCCTGGCAAAGCAAATAGAGGAGAGGACAGCACAATGCAGAATGACGTGACACGGACCAGCGTCAGGGCCATGGGCACATCAGCACGGAGGGGAGGGGAAACAAATGTACAACAAACCAAAAAAAAAAAAGAAAAATCCAACAGGAAAAGAGACACAACGACAAATAAGTGAAAATATATTCCAGACATACTTTACGGAGTAAACAGCCAAAGGGTTGTTTTTTTTTTCTAAACGTTTCTAACCGATGGTGTGATCTTGCTGTGACACTGGAGCAAGATTTTGGCAAACATATGTCAGCTGAAAGTATGCCTTGATATCATAAATATGCTTTGAAAGCAGGAATATATTTAAAATTTTATATATTGAATCATTTTGTTAAATTACAATGCAATATATATGTATATGTATATATTTAAATGTGCTTAGTCCTTATTGATGGGTTTGAATGGGATTGCTCTTAAATGAGAGAATGTGGATGCTGAATGTCACAGGGTCTTGTGTCAGTGCTGTCTTCCCTATTCCCCCTGAGGGTTTTGGGCCACTCAGTAGAAGCTTGGTCATACTAAATGCTGTGTAGATGAAGGTAAGTTATCAGTGGATGGGTGAATGTTTAAGCACAAAAAACATCACAACATGACAAATTGGTACACACCATGATATTAAACAGACACTATGAAACTGAGGAAACAGTTTTTGACCTGTGTGACTGTAGTGTGTATAGGGGTGGAAAATGCAATGCCATACTCTTCTGATTAAACAACCCAAAGACACAAAAAGAGGGAAACATGCAAGAAAATTTGTAGGGTTATAGAGAAGTAGCAACTGAAGTCACAGCTCCAAATACTGTTGTCTGTGCATGTGTGTGCATGTGTGTGTGTGTGTAGGTGTGTGTGTGTGTGTGTGTGTGTGTGTGTGTGTGTGTGTGTGGGTTTGAGTTTGTGAGTGAAAGAGAAGAGAAGAACATGGAGAGCAGAAAACTGACAAGAAGGGAGAAACTTTCCCCTCTGACATTGAGATTTTGTGTCTGGTCTTGCCTGGACTGCAGATTTTTAATCCTGGCCAACATGTCTAGGTGTCCAGCTGAATATTGCTCAATAACATCCATCACATCGTAAGGCCGTAGACTCTCCTTAAACTTTCGCTTTGACACCATAAACCTCATAATGCTGCAGAGACAAAAAATTTGCAGACCACATGTTAATACACTTCTAAAATACAAACAGAACATTGTTAGAACCTCAGCATTAAACTTCTGTTAGCAAGAAGGTCACAAGAACTTGGCTTTCTTAAGATTGATGGTGTCACTTAACCTTTGGTTTTGTTTTTTAAAGGCTGCCAAGACAGACTTGGAGTGTAGAGGATTATATAAGATCTAATTATAAGGAAATAATATATTGTTTTTCTGGTTGATTGCAATTTCTTTGCAACCAAACTGTCCAATGATGTCAGCTTTTTCATGCTATGAATGCTTGAAACACATTGGCACATTTCTACTGCTATCTATTAGACAAAGTTCCAGTATAAATAACACAATAACATTTTCATTATTATCTTTAATAAACTAAACCTGCAAATAAAATACTTTAATGAACATCTACTGTTCATTTAAACAACAATAAGCAAATACTTTTAAAGTAACTGCCACAAAAATCTGCAAAAAGAAAGAAACATTGTTTAACAATTAGATGCAATCTGATCTTAGCGGATGCTGATTGTGCATCCTTACATAAACAAAGAACCTTCCAGTTCTGCAAAATTGCCCTTGCTGTCCAAAGTCACTGTGCCATTGTCACCTTAAACACTCAGCAGAATTCTCTTTGACTTCATTTGAAAATGTGTCGGAGAAGGTATGTCCTAGGAGACACTATATATTTTGTTTATTGAAAGCAAACAACACACCTGAGTGAACTGAACTTTGTGAAGTCTTGCCATTTTAAAATGAAAAAAGGTAGAATTGCTTGTAAGAAATGAAATAGAAGCTACAACTATTAATGCAATTACAGATTCAGTTTGGAGTGAGGAAGGCATTCACATAGAATGAACTTAATACGTATATTAGTAGCACAAATAAAGTCATGACATACAAAAATCTCCTTCTGTTTCCCAAGAAAGCATTCTTTAACGCCTTGACTGCTCATGCAATCAGGCAATTATAATGGACAATTTTAGTGTTCTTCTCTTTTAGCTTTTTATCAGAGGCCTTAAGGTTTGGTCCAAAACTGACTATGTGGAACTGTTCATAATTCCTTCCAGCTTGACTAAAGCCCCAGTTCCAGCGCAGAAAAACAGCCTCAAAGCATAATGCTGCCTCCATCATGCCTCACTGTGGGTATGGTGTTCTTTTCATGATACACAGTGTTGGATTTGCAACAATCATACCTTTTGAAACTATGGTCAAAATGTTCAACATTGGTCTCATCAGACCATAACGTTTTGATTTTGGCAAAATAGCCAAGTTTGGATGTTTGTAAGAAAATGCTTCTGTCTTGCCACCCCACCCCACAGCTCAGACATATGTATATGAGATTGTTGTCACATGTACTACACGACCAGTAATTGCCAGAAATTCCTGCAACTCCTGTAATGTTGCTGTAAGCCTTCTTGGCAGCTTCCTTACAGTTTTCTTTTCAGCAGTTTAGTCAGAAGTTCAGTTCTTGGTAATTTCACCGTTGTGTCAAATTTTATCCACTTCTTTATGACCTTCACTGTGTTGCATGGCACATCTAATGCCTTGGGAATGTTCTGTCCTCTTCTCCTGACTGATGCCTTTCAAAAATGAGATCCCTTTGATGCTTTATAAGCTCTTTGTGACTTTTGTTGTAAGTTGCAACTGATTAAATATCAATAAAACCCTACTAGAACAGCTGAACTTTATTTGGAGTTAATCAGAATGACTCCAAATGATGGCAGTTGTGTGTTAACTATCACTTAACATGAGTTTCAATGCGATTAGTTAAATTTGAACACAGCCACACCCTACTAGAGGCTGTACATTTTTAAAGATTTTTAAAAACGATTTTCAATGGAACTGTACATATTATAGGTCACATTAAATAGTTCTGAAATTATTCATCTTTTAAATCAGATTTAAAAGATTTTTTTAATTACATAAACCTTCGATTTTAACAGGGGTGCCAAAACTTTTGCATGCCTCCTTATGTTAATCCTGCCTGTATGTTAGTTTATAAGGTCAGTTTTTACATTCTGTGATTGTCTCCTTGTTGCTTACCACACAGCCCTGATGGTAACTTTGATTCCTGGTGTTAAATCTTGTGGGACAAACTCACAATGGCAGCTCTTATTGTCATCAACAATGTCTTCTCCGGGAAGGCTGGCTTCTATAAAACAGAACATGGACACAGGAGGACTCCAGCATTAGTAAACTCACCCTTGAGCTTCTTTTTGCTGTTGTATTTTTTCACTTTGGGATGGAACCAAGCAGAGGCCAGCCATAGCCATTAACTTGCGCAGCTCAGTAAGACAGTGTGAAGTTGAAAACCGATTGGGTCAGAGCAGGTTAATGCGCAGTGTTCTCATCTCATTGGCTGGGTTATTTCACAGCAGCCTGATGCAAAAAGGGACTAAGCAGGACTAAGAGGTTAGGGTTTAACTAAGACAACTGTGGACCCCAAAGAACTAGTGCAAAGTGAAACTGTTTCTATGCATCTGGCTGCACTGTCATAAACAAAGGCAAGTAAGCAATTAGAGCTGCACTTTAACAGACTGCCTCCATGAGAGTTTGAATTACAGCCACTCGGCAAGAAAGTTTTTATGTGGTATGAACAGAAGATGACTGAAGACGATAAGCTGTGTGAATAGATTTCTTTGATATTTCAATTTGCAGAGTAGCTGTAAGTCAAAAGCTATTGTTTCATTTAATGGTAGGCAATGTGAGGGGAATTGTAAGGCACTGAAGCAAGAGTGAATAATGCTAATGCTCATATAAGCAGCAGTAGGAAAGAGCCTCCAATAAGACGCTCTCATCAACTGCTGACTATTGTTTTAAGTGCTCAGTACAGAGTCCCCGACTACTGACCTTACACTATTCATTATTTTTCCATTTCCCCATGCTGATTGTCATGCTGAAGCAGTATATCTAGGCTACAGTATTTGTCATTTGCCACCATTCATCTGGCATAGAAGTTGTAAGAATAGTGATTACAATGGCAACAAAACCACAGAGCCTGAAAACAAAGTGTACAACTTCAAGCCAAGGTCTAAAATGCTTTTTGGAAAGTGGGGAGTTGTTACAGCTCTGTAATGCTGACTGGAAGGCCCCATCAGGTTGCAAGGACTCTAGAAACTAACCAGCTTTCCTCACATGCAGGTAACAGAGCAGATTTTGCCAGCTGGTTGAGGCTATTGAGTTGGAATCATGGGTATGATGGGTCCTGCCATGTGCTTATGGAATGGTTCTAGAACAAAAACATGCACTCTTATTGGTTGTACTGGTTCTAGAGTTCATAAAAGAGCTTGCTGTAGTGGCCAAAACCCCTAGCAGACATGTGATATGGTCTTACTGATCAACCCTTCAATTGCTGCAAAGGTTTGGAGAAGAGAGATGACAATAAAAGTTGATTAAAAGATGGCCATCAGTAAATTATAACCATGAAAAACAGCTATTTCAGCTCTTAGGGCATAAAATGAAATTAAATGAACAACAACAAGAAAGCATTAGATTGTAATGTCAGGCATGTTTGGAAATCCTTTGAAGGTAAGCTGTTGCTTCATTTGAGGCTTCTACAAATAGTGCATTAAGATAAAAGACAAGGCTGATGGGTTATGGGTTTTAAATTAAATGTACATGCCTCCCGAGACAGTAATGAAAGATGTGGAGCAGAAAACTAATGGAGACACTTAAAGCCTTTTGGAAATTAATGAACTATTTAAGTCAACAGCAACATGCTATTAAGATTCAAAAGGCAGATTTTTCTCCAGAAATGTAAAATAACAACAGGGTGGATAAACAGGTAATTTGATTACCCAATTCTGTGTAAAATTATTAACATACAGGCTAGAAATAATCATTTATACACTGAAGCTTTGCTGTACCTTCAGAGAAACAGAAAACAGAAAACTGTAGATAAATCAAACATATGTAAAATTCTGAAATACAATATCATGGCATTCAAATGAAAACACATATTAAATGCTACAATAAGATCTGATTAAAAATATTGCATTTTCAAGATTACAGGTCACCTCAGGACTCTGTTCAGTTTTCAATATAGATTTTAATTCTGAATTCAGTTTATATTCCTGTCGTTACGTAACCTGTGATCTTGAGGGCAACTTTTAAATAAAACCACATACAGGGAAAGGATGTTCTAACATAAGAGACCATCTTATGCACCAACATGTTATAATGTCAAAACAAGCACTGAAAAGAAAGAATGAAGGCTGATCATTTATACTGATGACATTATGTTAGTGAAAGTTGAAGGTAGAATGAAAGATGAAATTACAGTACAACTCCTGTAATGAACGGTGATAAAATTACTGTACACTTCCAGTAAAGTTTAAAATAAACTTTACCTGAATGATCAACTAAATAATTAAGTCTAATATTGTTGATAGCATCTTTTGGTTGAGATGTGGTATATCTGCAGAAATAATAATATCTGATAATGAGACTAAATGTTATGTGCATAATTCTGAGAAATTGTATGTTCTCTAAAAAAGAAAATACACATTTGAAAGTAAAAAAAAGAAAAGGTGCACATTTAAAGTGATAGAAATGTGATAAAAAATAAACTTTCCAAAAGTATAAAATCAATCAAAAGGACAAGAAACAATCATTACTGTGTACATAAAAACCAAAAGCTATTTCATTTGAAATGCCATTGTATTAAAAAAAGACTTTAGAATATTTAATGATACATTTAATATAAGACTTATA
Organism: Crenuchus spilurus; assembly: GCA_036984385.1. Classification (NCBI taxonomy): domain Eukaryota; kingdom Metazoa; phylum Chordata; class Actinopteri; order Characiformes; family Crenuchidae; genus Crenuchus; species Crenuchus spilurus. Next base: position 28,827 of record BRDA01023698.1, read on the forward strand.
TTTAGTGCTCTTTGCAATATTTAACATATGCAAAATTATTTTTCACTTGTTCATGAATCTAATTACCAAAATTAGACTCATTAGAATTAGATTATATTTGATAGAGTTTTATAGCAACACAGCAAATTAGCTGTATTCCCTACTACGTCTGTAGGACAGATTTTCATCCACATATCTTTAGTGTGACACTTATTCAGTTGTAAGCAAGTCATATTGATCCTCTTATGCACTCATAATCCAAAATGAAAAGAAATGTCACAAAGTTACAAGAAAATAAAAATACAAGTGCATACATAACAGCACATCTGCAGACATGAGGTTCTTTTACTACTAAAGCTATTTTGATTTTGAAGGTTATCATTTTATGGGTAGAAGTTGTATTGAGCCCAGACCCATCTGGTTTGTCTGACCTGGGGAGCTCTTCTGCCTCAAATCTTCCGCCTGCATCTCAATCAGCACTTTAGCATCAGCATCGAACAGAGAAATGGAAAGGACAGCATCAGGATCCAAATTCATTTCAAAATGAGGAAAAAAAATTTAACACACACAGATTACAAATAATCTGTACTTTGCACAATGTGCTATTAACAGAGCCCCTAAATAATAAAATGATTAATTACTAGAAATACATATCACTGGAAAACTGATTAAAAGGATCCATAACTCTTGTATATGTATGTTTTAGATATGTTTTATACTTCACTGAATTTTATTTACCCAAAGCATATGGGTCACTTTCTCACTGTTTATCAGTAGAAGAACAAAAAAGACATTAAAGCAAAACTATTTTAGGGGCATCTCAGATTTGCACTTTGTGGAAAGTGCTACCAAAGAGCAAGCATTATTTTTGGGAGGACATTGCAATTAATGCACAAAAACTCTGGCCACTATGAAACTGTATTTCTACATAAAACATAAAACAATGGATCAATAAATTTATGAATAATCTGAATAAAACCATGATATTAACATATGATTAATGTTTACTTCTCTTATATTTACGAATTTGAGCATACAAGGGTTTATGACAGAGCTGATATACACCAGTCAGCCAACATTAAAACTACTTACTTAATGTTCTATATTTCCCACTCATGCCACTAAAAACAGCTCAGACCCATCAAGGCATTGACCCCATAAGACCTCTAAAGGTGCTATCTGACACCAACATGGTAGAAGATCCTTTAAGCCCTGTTAGCTTTGAGGTTTAACCACTTGATTGTCCACCACTTCCCACAGATTGATCAGATTGCGATTTGGGACATTTCCACATTTTTGTCATGTTCCTTAAACCAGTCCTAAACAACTTGCAGTGTGGCATGGTGCACTATCCTGCTGAAAGAGGACATTTCCATTGCGGCATACTATTTCCATGAAGAAAAGTACTTGATCTGTAATAATGTTATGGTAGGTGGTATGTGTCAAAATAACATCTGCATAAATGCCTGGACCCAAGTATTCCCAGCAGATCATTAAAGTATCACACTATGTCATCCTCCCTACTTTCCAATGTGCATCCAGGTGTCATGTCTTCTTCAAGAAAGCATTCACCTCTTCACGCAGCTGTCCACATGCGTCCATGTTACTCAATTTCAATGGCAAACATGAGTCAAGCAATTGGAACAGTCTGTGGCTTTGCAACCCATTCTGTTACATGGTGTGATGCACTGTATGTTCTGGCACTTTGTTATTTTTGCAAGCAGTAACGTTTTCCACAGTAAAGTTTTCCACAGCTCTTGGACCAGATCGGCTAACCTTTGTTACCAACATGCATCAGTGAGCCTTGTGTGCCCATGTCACTAGTAGTAATTATAGTATTTACCCCACCTTCTGCTACTTTTGGTAGATGAATGAATGAATGAAAGTTACACTTATATAGCACCTTTCTAGATACCCAAGGACACTTTACAATCAACACACAATGTGAACCACTGCAAAGGAGAACACCGCACAAGGCCTACCATTTTGGAGATACTGATACTGATTTGTCTATACATCACAATGTTGCCATTGACAAAGTCCTTCAGATCCTTACATTTGCCCATTATTCCTGCTTCCAACACAAAAACTGACTTTTGATGCTACATAACACTCTCCACCCAGTGGCAGGAGCAATTGTTACAAGATAATCAGTGAATTTACTTCACCTTCCACTAGTTTTAATGTAGTGGCTGATCAATGTATACATTTACATTGTACATAATTATTTGGGTTCCAGAGTTTCTGTACCTTTACTCAATTTTTAAAACATTTAATACAAATACACCAGCAGCAAAAAACAGCATTCAACACAGTTTGCCAAAATCATTAGGGTAAGTACAAAGAAAGCAGCCAGAATACAACATATTTCACAAATACAACCACAGGTTACTGTGCAACAATAGCATGCAACAGCGCACAGGAAAAAGAACAAGAATCCTGATGTTTGGCTTGTACATTTAGCCCAGATTTAACCAGTTTAGCCAAATTTGATACTGACCTTTCACTTAAACAAGTTAGTATATTCACACATTTTTGGAGTTTACATGATCTTAGATGTAATTAAAAATGGTTTAAAATCACTCAGACATGGCGTGACTAAGAGCATAACTACAGCATCACAATCACTCACTCAAATCACAAAAAGCTTGACATCCTCAAACACAGGTCAGCTATAGCAAATACACTGAAATTAATCAACCAGACCTTTCACTTCCTACCATTTCAAATATATAATTTACAATATGCAATATTCACAGCAAAACAAAAGCACATCAATCTCTTTTCTCTCTCTCTCACCTTCTGAGTTCTGGCGTGAAGCTGCCCCTTTGAAGCGGAATGCTTGTCTAGCACGGCTGCGGTCACCAAAGCTCAGGCTCTTGGGAACCTTGGAGGGACTGTCTTCAATGCTGTTATCTGCACTGGGAGAGCGTCTCAGGGGCTGCTGACTCTGAGGCGAACCCTTCCCCTTGGTGCCTGAGCTTCTTGGGCTGGAGAATACCCGTTCTTTCAGACTAACCTTCTGACTGTGAAGGACAAAGGTTTTAAAAGCTCAATAAACAATTTGGTTCCATGAGGAATTCTGGACGTTATGCAGCATATGAAGTAAAACATGAATAATCTTTTTACATAAGGTGATAAGTGGGTCATGAAAATTGAAAGACACACATGCAGAAGTTAATATTTTAGAGCAGCTGCAAGAAGATGTAGTGTAGTTAGCCATTTTGATGTTATAAGTTAGCTATTTTGATGACATAAGTGTAACAACGATTTCTCATTCTATGTATAGATGTAGCGACAAAGCAATAAAGCTATTAGTCTAACAATGTTGCTCACTATCATGGTATTAGTGCTGCTATTTTCCAAATCAAGTGTGTTTTTATTTGTCATATACAGTAAAATACTGAATTTCTTACTGAATGAAAAATTTAAATATAGTTGAATGAAACCAAATGTGCCAATGTATCCAACACATTGGGTTTTGTAGGGAATGGAGGTTTGAAAGTACTTTAGTGCAGGAAAAAAAAAATTGTGACCAGCTTTTTGGAGGTTTAGTAATTGTTTAGAACAAGTGTCTTCTGGTAGTTTTTGGACTTGTGCTTTAGAACTTTCTGGACTAAATCAGCATAGTGGTGCAGTTTCTAATAGAATTAATGATTGTAATAATTTAAAAACAAACATTGTTAGAAAGAAACTAATAAACTGGTAGATCACTATTAGTGTATCTAAAAAATACATTATATACATATATTTTCATAATTTATTTCAAAAAGGTAAACAATCATATTTTATATTAATTACATGTAAAGTGACATTTTAAGTCTTTTGTTATTGTTTTATTGTTGATCAGTTTGACTTATAGCTCATAAAAGTCAAATCTAGAATCTCAAATTATTAGAAAATTTCATTTTGAGTAAATTACTATTCAAACTGTATCAACATTACAACATAAACGTTTTAAATATGTTACTATACATATAAGGAATATAAACTATGACAGCTGACCTTTTAAAATTAAATTAGGAACACAAACTTTTTCTCAATATTCTGATTTCTGGAGTGAGTGAGTATATAGCAGCCTATATTTGTTATGATAGCTGTAGTGATGTTAGCTGCATTTCTCTGAAAGGCTGCTTTTTTGTTATTTTTTTTGTAAAATTACTAGAAGCTTTACTTTTTTAAATTTCTTGATCAATACTCAGTATATCAGTTTGTGCAAAACATGTTCTTTCTGATTACATATTTGAAAATGAATAAACATTCTGAACAAATACAATATAAGTCCATATCATCAGAGACATTATAATAAGCAACCAGTTAAGACTCCAAGGAACTCCAAAGTTGAGAGATCTTTTTAGTGCATTGTAGAGTTCAAAGTTGACCATCAGCTGACATCATCACCTGCACGTGGCCACAGGAAGCAGCACACAACACATCCATCTGCTCAAGGACAAGGCCAAAGCTAGCACACGCTCATAAAAAGGTGTCCATGGACATCTATCATGGATCATTACACTAAAACTGGACAGGTAAAATATTTGTACACTATACAAGGTCTTGCTTCAGAGCTCACTGATGAAGGCTTTGTTTATTCTGACTGTGAATAAAATCATCTACAATGACAAACAATAAAGATAAGCATAAAGAAAAAAAGTTTAGTCAAATTAAATTGTGAATAGAGATACATATAGCTCTATAACAATATGTCAAAAACATGTAGCATATATCAATAACATCATAAGTACATACACTGACCTTGGAGAGGGCTCTGGTTGGGCTTCCTTCCTGAATGCATGTATGTGAATATATGAAAAAAACACATTTCATGTTTTAGTGCACAGCATATCTGCCATAAACTAAGCTTAGATTATAGTACACTTTCCACTGAAGGAAATGCTTCATGATATTGAAATGAGCAAGCAATTATCATGATTCATGTTACCTGAAGGAGAGGCCAGATTTGCTCTTCAGATTTCTGAGTAGATCAAGTTGGTTTAGAGGAGGAATAAGTCTGTGAAAATACACAAAACATATTTTAATCCATTTAATCACAAAGCCTGTGTACTCTGAAATCATCTTACTGACATTGCAAAGTTTAAATAATACTAGATTCAATTGTCCACAAATCTAAGACTAACCTGAAACCATAAACCATCATAAAGGGATATCTTTAAAAAGAGGACCACATGACAACAGAAATGAGACTTTTGCTTATCTCCTATTAGTCAGATATTTCTCATGAGTTTTAGTACAGATCTCAGTAAAGTCTCACATTGTGTCCAGATCTGCCAATAAAGATTTGAGTCTTAATATGACCTCAAATATTTCCCATCCATAACCAAAAGTCGTGGAAAGCATGAACAAATATCAGTTTTATCTGGGCTGGAAATATCTCTGTTCTCTCAAGCTACTTTAGGAGAATCTCCATTAAGTCTCCTGAGCCATCATAAAGAAACAGTTGAGCAATACTATTTTGCAGAGAATCAGCAAAGTTCTAAAAATCCAAGCAATCAAATCACAGATGGGTTTAAAATCGTCTCAACTGCAGCAAACTAAACAGCAGTGGTGATACATCAGTAACATAATGATGTCTTAAAACTCAGTATCTGCTGTAAACACTGAGGTGCTTTGCCACCATATTTACTGTTAACTGTTAGCAGCCTGCCAGAACCCACTGTGCAGCAGCAGTAGGCCGAGAAACAATAAATCCTCAGTGTGCCTCAAGGTACAAATCTGCAAGCAGGAAGGGATTCAGTCTGAGGTGTTAAAGGTTCATGCTGAAAAGTAAAATGAAGGTGAGAAAATTGTGTGTGTGTGTGTGTGTGTGTGTGCTCTATGTGTGAGTTCATGCCACAGGAAGCTGGCTGTGTTTGATAACAGGGAACTGGAGTTGTGAGTTAATGTCAGGGGTATATGCAGTGCTGCAGTCTGTCCTCTGAAGTGAAAGGGCTTTGGCTGCAGTGCTATAAAAACAAGAAAGGTCAAACTTCAATCAGTTTTCATCACAGAAGGTGACAGTAGGAGAGAGGATGCTTTAACAGTGTCACAGGGTCAAAAACCACTGCCAGTCATTTAACTGTCTAAAGGTAAGTGAAAAAATCAATACCTAAAAGACTGATGTTAAATCAAAAACACTCACTCATAACAACCAATGACACATTTTTGGATCTCACCCGTAAGGCCAAGCAATATGTCCGTTAGAACAGTTCACCTATGAATGGGTGACCTAGATGTACTGCTCCTATACTGGTCTCATGTGGGAGCAAGACATCTGGCTAGCTTTACAGGTGCAATTATGTGATTCTGCTACAGAGCTAATGTGATTCTCTACACAGGAAATGCTGCACCTAATGGAATGATGAATTGATGTTCTTGTCACTGATATGTTGTATTATTTAATAATATAGCTCAACACAGAAGTGCTATCAGAAATCATGGTCACAAGAATCACAATTCAGCCTCTTTATTTCAAGTCAGAACTGAAACTGTAGTTGCTAACAGAAGACATGGAGACATTGGAAGGACATGGACATTTATCAGTCCAGCACATCAGCTTTGAGGACTCCAAATTACTTTCTTCAGGTCCTTCCACAGCATTTTTTTGGATTAAGGTCAGGTCTTTGATTTGGCCATTGCGAAACATTCTTTGGTAGAATGATTTGTGTGCTTGTCTTACTGCATGAGAACTCCCACATTCTATTGACATTCAGTTCATGGACATATATCCTGACATTTTCCTTTTTTTGCTGGTATAATTCCGAATTCATTGTACCATCCATGATGGCAAGCTGTTCTGGCTCAGATTCAGAAAAACAGGCCCAAATCATGATCCTACCTCCACTGTGTTTCACAGATGGGACGAGGTTTTTATGCTGGAATACAGCATAATGCATTTTCATTTTCCCTTCTCCAAAATTAATACTATTAGTTGAACCAAAAATATCCATTTAGAAAACTGCAAATGGGCAGCAATGTTCCTTTTGGAGAGAACTCCCATTGTGCGCACCAGTGTTCTCCTGATGGTAGACTGTTGAAGGAACCTTGGGTTCCTTTGTGACCTTGCACATTATCACATGCCTAGATTTTTTGCATTATCTTTATTGGTCAACTACTCCTGTGGAGGGTAATAATGGTCTTGAATTTCCTTATATATACACAATCTGTCTGAATGTGGATTGATGGAATCAAAACTCTTTAGAGATTATTTAGTAACCTTTTCCAGCCTTTGAGGTCCTCAAAAATCTCCTTTGTTCATGCCATGATATACTTCCGAAACATATGTTGTAACGATCAGACGCTGCGAGATCCTCGTTCTTTAAATAAAACAGGGTGCCCACTCACACATGATTGTCATCCTATTTTATTTGACAACACATGACACAAGGTTCACCTTCAAATTATCTGCTAATCCTAAATATTCACATACATTTGCTACTGTAATATTGTAGTTTTTCTCAATAAATCAATGATCAAGTTTAATATTTTTCCTTCATTTGTTGGATTTTTTAATCTATTTTTTGGACTTGTGTGACAATCTGATGATGTTTTAGCTCAAATTTCTACAGAAATCTTGAAAATTCTAAATGGTTCACAAATTTTGTACATCATGTAGATGTGTTGGAATATATAGTTAGATTCTCTCTTTGCTCGCGTGGAAGGCGGTCTCCAAAAAACCTTTCACATGCTTATCCCCATGCAAGAAGCACACGGATCAGTGGAAGCGCTGTAATGGCTGCTGTGCCGAAAGGCCCCGGATGGCCGATGCTGGAGCTGGACTTTCTCTATCTCCTTACCCACCCCCCCATCCTCCCTCTCAATGACTTGGCTATGTCTGTGTGTATTTGTGCTTATGCAAAAAAAGGTGTTTTTTCACTTCTCAAACTGCCACAATTACAATGGGACAGTCTGGGAGAATGTTTTTTATCTCCTATCTTTCCCAATGTTAATGCTGTTATTTTCAATCTTATGCAATTTTGTTGTACTTGTTGCAATGACAATAAACCATACCTTATACCTTATACTTATACCTTATATGTTTGTATGAGGGCTGACTAACATACTAAAAACTGAACAGATCAAATAGGACAGATGTTTATTATTTTTAAGGTTTGAGTTGTATTACAGTGTATTACAGTGTATTTATTTGAGCTGAACAAAACTGCTCTTTTGCCATTTTTTAATTGTTTAAATTGTATGTCTGTACATCTCAACATCCACTAAATGCAACAAAGAAAAGCTGTGCTGGAAAGTTCAATGGAAGAGATGCTTGATTTCAACCATTAACCTTCACAGTCCCCACCTCCTCATAAAAGGTCATGATGTGGATCAATGAAACCACTAGATCTGTCTCATGTGACACCCAGGAGAAATGCAACGAGAAAGAAAAGAAAGAGAGAGAGAGAGTGAGAGATAGGGAGAGAAAGAAAGAGAGAGAGGGAGAGAGAGGATGTACTTATGGGGGAGGGAGCTCCAGCAATTTATATGAAAGAGTAATAAAGAGAGACATTTGAAAGAGAGAGAGAAGACAGAGATGGATACCTGTACATAGGGACTGATACTGTTCTCTCATAGTAATCCCAAGTAGACTGCAGGTCCGTGCGAGAGAGGTTGGTAGCGTACACCCTCCAGGCTGCCTGAAGGATCAGATCAGATAGAAAACATAACTAGCACACACACTGAGCTCCTTAAGGTAATTAAGATACAGCCAGAGTGTCCTTGGAGAGTGTCCTTGTCACCATCTCTCTGTATTACATACACCTAAAAGAATTAGGTGATGCTGTGACATTTTAAATTACATTACTCCACCTTTCACATGTAAACCATACAGCTCAATGGATGACTGATGAACCTTTAACTCCCTGGAGGAAAACTGAGGAAGCATCAATTAAAAATGCTACAGTGTATAGTTTGCCCCTTCCCTTGAGTAAGCCTACAACCATTTCTATTAAATTCAGCTTTATTGTGACTCGTACTCTTGCAGCATTGCGGAAGATGCTCCAGAAATAGCATTCAATTCATCATGTTCCCTATGGATTAAACCTACTGTAGGCTACTGCTGGAGGTTCCGCTACAGTCCACCAATAATTCACATATAAGTAAATACGTTTACTCCACTTCTCACATTAAAGAATAAATCTTGTGGAAATGTTATTTTGTTTTGCTTTTAAATAAGTGTATAACTGCAAGTCTAATAAATAGGATATCTTTGTGTAAATGATTTCATTTTTTCTAAAAAACTAAACACACTGGAAAATGTTGACCTCAAGGCACAGTAATAAACAGTAACTTTCAAGAAAAAATAACATGCAAGAAAAAAATTGTTAATTGGCCCTTTTACATTCCCATTACATATCTATTTCATAAATTTTTCCAGTTTTTGTGTCAAGACAAGACAAGACAAGACAATTTGTTACACACAAGGTCTCTTCATTCTTCCATATCTGACCACTAAACTTGTTACAAGATATAGGGCTACATATTTTATCCCCTTTTCTGCAGAGGTTTAATTTATTCAAGGCAGACTTGTTCACATGACCTTTATATCTGACAGACAGACGAGATCTTTACAACCACATATCATTCATAATTTGATGTCATGCTATTAATATGCTCTGGTCAAATATTGACACTGTGATGTCTGACGCCATGGTTGTTTGTTTAAAGGCTTCTCCTTCCACCTTCTTTTGAATAATATTTCTGTTCTCCAATCCTGTTCTTCATTAAAGGACTATGGTAGTATAAAAGATTTAGTGATTTTGGAGCCCTATGTATCTTGCGAGAGAAAATGGGCACCTGAATTTTGCTTATTCTAGTATTGTTGATTTAATGCAATTTATTATATTATTATTTGGTGTTAATTTTTTGTTTGTTATTTTTATTTTGCATTTTAATTAAAAAAAATATTTCAAAAATTGTTAAAATTGAATTCTAAGCATACAGCTACAGAACTGCACTGTTAGTGAAACGTATTAAAACAGTATTTATACATTGTATCTATAAGTCAAAAACTGCATTGTATTGCTACATCCCCTTTGGGGGGCAGCCCTTGAGCAAGGAACCTAATCCCAAACTGCTCCCCAGGTGCTTTGAATAGGGTGGCATACTGCTTCTGGAATGTTTGTCTACTGCTCCCTAGTGTATTCAGTAGTGTGTGTGTGTGTTAATAGCAAAACTGCTACAAAACTGCCCTATTATTTATTTTTCTGAGGCAGTCAGTCTCTATTAGAGTTAACTTGAAGACTGCCTTTGAAATGGCAGACTTTTTGAAAAGAGCTTTCAGTTCCCACAAGTCTAAAATTAAACACTGCACGCTAATGTAGTTTAATTAGCTCACCTTTAAAAGAATGTAATTAAATGGACCTGGTGCTACTGAGCATGCTGGGGATATTATGATGAAAAACGTGCTTCACCTGAATTAGCCCAGCTGCCGGGTTCCGCCGTTTCTCGAAATGTTTCTGCCGATGCTGCTCTTGAACTTTCAAGGCAAAACCAGAGCCCAGAATTCCCTAAAGTTTCAACAGAAAAATATGCTTAGTATTGCTGTGATAAGAGCAAAATAGTGCAACTGGCAAAAAAAAATAATCTGCAAAACCAACATGAAACAATCAGAGATTAATTTAAACCAGTGTGACATGATTATGAATTCACCTGCATTACTTCCCTTATGAAATAAAAACATCCTCATTTTCAAAATGGATGTTGTTCAAATTGTAAATAAAAACAGAATGCAATAATGTGAAAACATTAAACCTTCTAACCCTTTTAAATGAAAACCATACTTTTCATTTAAACCATACATAACCATATTTTATTAGAAGTGATTTCCTGGCTAACATGGAACATTCTTAGAACTTTGGCTAAAGGTTCTATACATGTTAGGAGCAAATGTTATTAAAGTAACATTAGTGGAACATTTAAATACATTGCATGGTTTTGATTAAAGTTCCCACAGTGCAAAATGAATTAAATTTCATAGTTTCAATTAGAGATGCACCGAATATTCGGCAACCCAAATTACACAACAAAAATGGTAACAAACACAGTGTTGGTGTTTGGTTGAATAAGTGAAAAGACAGAATAATTTATACAGAATAATTACTTTTTTCATGAACTTTTTGGACATTCCAAATTCTGCTTTTCTTCACCAGTTAACAAACACAGATTCACCAGCACAGTTACAGTTTGGTGGTGAAATTGAAGAAGATACATACACATACACTTGTTATGATGAAGCCAGAATACAGCCGCTTAGCTTTGTGTTTGTGTTAGCTTGTGCTGTGTTTGTATTAGCTTGTGTTGTGATTGTGTTAGCTTGTGTTGTGTTAGCTTGTGTTGTGTTTGTTAGCTTGTGCTGTGTTTGCTCCGGTAGATGCAGTTTTAGGGACCATCTCACAATTAAAGTGGTGTAGCATCTGTATCCACAGAGATTGTGTTTCAGTGTTTATCTGAGATTTTCTTTCAGAATCTCTGCAGACTTACTGCAGGCAAGGCAAAGAATGACACTCCAATGAGGGTGAAGGTTGCAGCAAGAAGACGCCCATTCCATGTTATTGGATACTTATCTCCATACCCTATAGTTGTCAGAGTGATCTAGGGGAGACATAAGCATGAAGTAAGTTACATTTCACTAAATCTGAATGGCATCTGAAAATCAACTTCATATTGATTCATAATGGTGAAAAATACAGCACTCCAAAATGCTATAAATGAAATGGACAAGCTTGATTAATTCAGAATACAGAATCTATTAAATAACTATTCACTGAAGAGGAATTAAAAACACCTAACTGACATCTATGCAGAAAATTGGAGTAATTACTTGAAGTCAAGCATACCTTGACTTAATGTACAAGCTACTCAATAAATGTTTTTTTTTATTTTTTACAGTAGAAAATGCGACTAAATGCACATGCTCAGACTTTTCCCATTTAATTGAACAATTTCCATGATAACTATGTTTTTTCATGCATATTCACATTAAAAAATAATTTATTTAAATTAATATTTTTTTCCCTCTAGTTTTTCAGAAACTGTAATAAAATCCACAAACCACCCACATAATCCAACTTATTTTCCCTATAAGCTCACTTGTATGCTAAAAATTGAACATGGATTTTTTTTTTACTGAAATACAAGTATGTTGCCATAAACATTTTTGGGTGAAAGAAAGAAAGAATGAAAGAAAGAAAGAAAGAAAGAAAAAACAAGGGAAATAAAGAAATAAAGAAAAAGAGAATGAAAAAATAACAAGAGATTGAAAGAAAGAACAAAAAAAGAAACAAAGAAAGAACAAGAAAATAAAAAAGCAAAAATGAAAGAAAAAGAACAAGAGAAAGAAATAACAAGTAACTGAAAGAAAGAAAAAAGAAAGAAAGAAAAAGCAGAGAAAGACAAAGAGAATGAAAAAAGAACAAGATAATGACAGAAAGAACAGAGGTAAGTAAGAAAGAAATAAAGAACAAAAGAAAGAAGGGTCAAGAGAATGTAGAAAAGAGCAAGAAATTGAAAGAAAGAAAGAAGGAAAGAAAGAAAGAAAGAAATTAAGGAATAAAAAAGCATAAACAAAATAAAGAAAGACCAAGAGAATGTAAAGAAAAAACAAGAGATTGAAAAAAATGAAAGAAAGACCAAATAGAGTGAACCACTTAATAAAGTAGCATCAGTATTAAATAAAGCAGGAGAAGATTACACAGAAGACTGCAGCAGAAGTCTGTTAAGTAACTAAATGTAAACGCTCACAGACACTGTGATCTCTCTTTTGTCTGGACTCTTTCAAGCCTGACAGATAGTCTGTACTAACTTAATACAATGAACAATTAGACCACATCTTTCTCATTTAACTCCTTCTTCATTTAATTAGGTCTATTCGTTTCAAATTAAATAAGGAACCCAACTCCACATGAAATGAAGTCTCAGAGACAGGTTGGTCAAATGCAGTTCAAAACATGACGGAGTACTTTTTTGTCCTAATGTTTTTGTTTTATGATTCTCAGTGTTTTGTCAGATTTCAAATGCATTGTACTGACAATTTCTCTGCTGTGAGAACAGAAACTGAATCTGGCACTTAAGATGGGAGGATTTCCATTAGATGCCATTATATCTTGAATGGCTTTAGATATCTCTTTAGACCTGTTCATCTCTTTGGGTTGTGGTCAGACCTGATGATTCTGATGATATGGTACATTGTAGAGTTTTTTTGGAAGAAATTATATGATACAGTTACGATCTATTAAAGCATATTTATATGAAAAAAAAACACATTTTGCCTATGTACTACACTCCATTACATTCAGAATTTTATGTGAGTATACTGTACTGTGAAGTTTGGACAACTCTGATGTCCTTGAGTTCATTTTCACAGGATAAATGCCAACAGATTTTTGGCAGTTACTTGAGTCTCCAAGGACTGCCATCTTGTCAGTAAATCTCTCTAACAGCTCAAGTCCAAGTAAGGCTTTCTTGCTAATACAACTCCAAATTACAACACCTGACTATAGAAGCTTTTCCACGGCATTCTGTTCATCAGGATAACTCTTAAAAGCTCTGTAGCTATCACATTCAGCCTCAGGTCCAAACTTTGTGCTTGGCACTCAAGTAATAATGAATAAATCTCTATATTACTGGTAAATGCTTTATAATAAAGTTATGAAACTATTTAACATTATATTTATCCAATGATATACACCAGTGAAAAAAAATCAGTAACTATTTAACTGATTAAAAATCAGCAGACTAATAGTTAATGAAAATTATCATTAGTTACATTTAAATGTATGTAAGCATACAATGACATGAACAAAAACACTGCAAAGACTAAATATTAGACATATCTAGAGTCATGTATTACATGTCAATAAGGTCAGATGTTAAATCTAAAAGCATTGACTGACTCTGCTGTGATAATAAAAGAAATGCCCTTTAGGCAATAGATTTGAGGATGCTAATTGGCTAAATTTCTTTTTGCTATGCACGTATCTTGTGTCAGCAGGTCAGTCATTGGCTGCTTCTTCTCCAACAGACATTTCTGTCACCTCAGAAGAGAGAGAGAATGAACTGAGAAACTAATTTCCCCCAAATATATTTGAGATATTATATATTATTTTGCACATACATTTTAACAATATGTAGGTATCGGTTATTTTATAAAGGTTTTTTAAAATTTAAATAAAACACAATTTCCACCATGGAGGTTGGCACCCTAGCACCATCTATTGATCAGCCGCCACTGATAAACACTATAAAAATGCTTCTGCATTTAGAGTCAAATGTAATATTTATTTATTCTATTAAGTTTCATTATTTATGAGAGATTAGTTGATAAAGCATAGTTCTTCATAGAGGTTGATAATGCTTACCAGTAGGGTGACCAGATGTCATTTTTTACCCGGACATGTCCTCTTTTTGAGACTTAAAAATTACGACCAGGTGATATTTCACAAATGTCCGGGATTTTGTTTTACTCGATAAGCATTTTGTTCTCAAACTAGTCTCGCCCTCCCACTATTCCGTTCGGTTCGCTTGAGTGAGAAGTTACCCTATATTGAGACGGGAGAGCATACAGGAATACAAGCTGCTCAATCTGAAACCTATTTTCCTTTAGGCGGCCCACAAGCTCATCGATTGGCTCTTCTGTATCTTGCTAACGTGTGATTGGCTGTCACCGCTGTCACTCCCTCAAATAGCTGGACTTTCACCTCTTAAGTTGTTAACATGCTGAGTGTTAGTTCTGCCTGTGTCACGTCAGCTAGACGTATTTTAATATCAGCGGTTTCATATTAAAATTCATTAATATTTATATTTGAGTGTGTGTCTGTGTGTGTGTGTGTCTACCAGTCTGTGATATATTTACATTTGAGTGTGTGTCTGTGTGTGTGTGTGTCTACCAGTCTGTGATAAGCCATCTATTTACATGCCTTTAAGTGTAACTATTATCAAAATAATTCAGAATATCTGCTTATTTTTACTCAAAAATGAGGCATAATTCTGTGTAAATAAGATCTATTGACCATACAGTCCAAACATATGTGTAACATTGGTGATAATGAGCTGAAGTGAAGTTGACTGAAAAGGATTGGTTAATAATTTTATGCTACATGCGTTTAACAGTTTATTATTTATAAATAATATGTAATAATGTATTAATATTTTATTAATGATTAATATTAATTGTTTTTTTTATTCTTAATAATGTTTCATAGTTATTATTAGTATATAATTAATAGTAACTAGTAATTATTAATAAAATATAAAGCATAATTTGTCAATATTTATTAATAATAATAACATTTGTGTTCAAGCACCAACAAAAAAAAAGTATTTGAACATGTAATACATCATACGCTAAGGTGTTTTCTTTTACATCACCTCAGATCTGGTCACCCTACTTACCAGGCCCCACCACAGTGCATCAGCATAGGTCGCAAACATCTCGTTGTCCTCCTTCTCAGCCAGATACACAAGGAAAGAAGCCAGGATCAAACACAGGAAGCCAATGTACCAAGCTGTGATCAATTCCTGCCAAGGGCAAACACACACACACACACACACACACATGTCAAATGACTTGACATCAAACCCAACAGAAATGTAGTGAAAATGCATCCTATTTCAATGTAACTCACATCATATTTAAATGCATGCTAACAATGAACTGTCATAAAAAAGATGAATTAAATGAGTCACTAAACAGTTCAGTTACATAAGCGTAAATTAGCAAATATTAGCTAAACAATTCAAGTCATGCATGCATTTCACACAACAAAAAAAGTGACTGAAACTCACACCGGCCTCGATACAGACAAACACAGCAGCACTAATGCTGACTGATGAGCAGATCAAGCTTTTATTAGCAGCTAATTTGCTTGTGCTTCATTGTGTGTTACATAATTAATGCATTACATTAAATTCAGCTTCATTTGAGTCCAGAGCTTCTCCAGAAGTTAATGCTCCCAAATGCAATTTTGTAACCTAATTCTCATACAACGGTCCCAGAAAGACAGCCCGAGGCAATAGCAATGGCTTTAAAAAGTCTGGCAGAAAACAACATGAAGACACCCACGCATTTAAAGGGAGCCTCCAGCTAGAGCTTGGCAGAAAGCCATTTTGAATTTGCAGTAACAGGCTAATTACAAGAATAAGACATTTGTAAAGCTCATTGAAGGCTAATGTAAAGAAAGCCAACTGCCCTGAGGTCACACCTCTTAAACACTTTGATCTGTGGTATAGGGTGCATGATATTTGCTACATTCTCATTGGAAGGGCTTTATTTAGCCTCCTTTGCTACGACATATAGCAGTCGGTTGGAGGCATATACTGTAAAATTGAGGCATTCAATTATGCAGCAAGGCCACTAGCTTGAAAAAGGCTCCATATATAGTACAGAAAACATATACTGCTTTTATTCTTCAAGGTTGATGGTTGTCTGCATGGATAGGGTCCTTCTAGACTCAAACCAAATAAGAATTAATTTCAGTATGAATAATAATGACTGAAAAATGTACTTGGCATTCATTGCTCTCATTCTGCTCTTCCAAATGTATTGTGATTTATGTTCTGTATGTCAGTGGAAACAGTTCATTGTACTATATTACAATACATTGTCATTAGAACATTACATTGCACACTATAGTCTACTGAGAGTAGAAACAATGAAGATAAAGTTTCAGCAAAACATCTTTTGATGTCAGTGATGTCACCATGTATAATGAGACTTATTTAAATCAGGCACATTCAGTATAAAGACTAATTAGAACACCCACCGAAGCACAACACCATCGTAGCCCTTTAACGAGCCAAACTAAGAATAATGACTTCAAATATGCGCTTAGTCAGCAAGTCCTTTTTTCACTGCCACAGCACATGCAACCTTCCTGTGGAGGCTAAGAAATGGGACACCGATTAAGTGCACCACTCAAGCAGACAGAACAGGGACCTGCAGAGACACCTAAATCTGTTTAGAACTGAAAATGCTGCATCACAGGCAACAAGTCACTTAGAACATAGGCAGGACTTTGACCTTGGACAAGTCCTTGCCTGAAGATGCAATCATCTCAGAACCTGAGAGAGCTAGAGCTGTGTTTTGAGCTGACTGAGTGACAAGAGCACAATGCCAGCCATTGAAAGTATATGAAAGTGGCAGCATGGGCTCCCTAAAGGGCCTAAAGAAATTGTTTAGCAAAAAAATCTCATGTATACAGCTTTCCACTTACCCCAGATGCAGTTTACCAGACATAATGAAATTGTTTGGAGTCAATCTTAATTTTTCTCTTTAATGTCCAGAGGTCACAGTAAATCATACTCTATCCTAAACAACACTGACAGATCCATGTAACTTAATTACGACATGGATGCTAAAGTACAAAAAGCAACATTTGGACTCCAAACATGGGTTGATTGAGTATTTGTAGTAAGTGGAAAATAGTTTAATTATTTTTGTGTGGTGGTGGTTTGTTTTATTATATTTTTATATTTATATTGGTACTACAATGCTAATGTAGCTATCAAATAATGGAGGCTTATAAGCTACTCATCACCAGTGTTCAAATTAAAACAAGCTTTTCTCAAACTGTGTCAAGCTATTAAGTCATATAGACTTGCACATACTTATACAGTTTCGGGCACAACAGTACATGCTGTTATCTATAAAATGGACAAAAGTACAGCCAAAATTTTGACTTTCATCTAACTGCAGATACTACTCATTATATCAATTTGAATGTTCTAATATTGCATTGAAACGGCACATTTCTTTTACCCATAGCTGGCACAGGTGAGAGTGGCAATGTCAATATAGGCACGTCCAGTTCAGTCACTTGGACAAAGAGAGGTGGCAGAAAGCTGTATAGTTCATGCAGTGGCAGTTCTAGCCCATTTGGTGCCCTGGGCAAACACACCACATCCAGCACCCCGACACCACACCACCGAAAACCAGCCAGCCTTAGCAATGCAGTGGTCCCAAGGGCGCATCACAAAATCTCTCGGGGGTGGGGTGTGCTGCCATGGGTGGCTGCCCATATCAGAAACCGCCACTGAGTTCATACAATTTTAAGATATCTTAAGACAAGCTGAATCTTGAATTAAGTTATTGTCTGTTGTAGTGTTACACAGATGCTTACAGTGTCTATTCATTGCCAGCTGGAGCTAAATGGTTGATGTAGTGTTCATTCAGCATTGAAGATTTTCTTATATAAGGAAACTTTTTTGTGATGCCTTAAAAAGCTTTGCCTTTGTAAAGGCTGGTGTGAAAAAAAAGGAAATGGTGTTTTTTGGTAAAGATAGGTATACATGTCACCACTTACTGGTACCACAGTGATACTACATCTGACCTATTTTTACAATGCTTTTCTCATTATTAAACTTATATGTGACTGTAGTAGTTGTTCAGCAACTCATTTCATTACAGAAAACTGTTGAAGGAGACGGATGTCATAAACTCATTCATAATCCCGCATCATTTATCTGCATGTGTACCAGGGCCTGGTTATTTATATAGTGTATCCACTGTTATAGATAGAAACATCACTGCATCACCAAGACAACAGCCTCTTCATTGCACTGTGCAGCAGGCTCTGGCTTTGAAGGAGCAGGCAAAGTGCTGAAGAGTCAAACCGGATGGAGCAGGGCTTGAATTGACTTGAGCTAAAAATAAAAATTTACTCTAGGTGCGGCTGGAAAGGAGGTGCAGGTACACAGGCAGAGTTTATGAAGATGCTTGTTAAGGTTTGGCCTAAACTGAGCACATTACAGCACTTGGGAACTAAGTATGTGTGAGCTGAATGCTTGTGAGTAAAGCTTGAGGATATCAATCAGCTGTATTGGCATTTGGCCTACCATTCACTATTAGAAAAGAAGTACTAATGCACATCCAAGATGGATTGCAGCCAGGGAATATTCTGAAGCACTTTAGAATGGGGAAATGCTTTCATGCTTATTAACCTTAATGTGATACTACATAAAAAAAAAAACATTTTAAAATCACACTACCAAAGAATGAGTTGTGTGTGTCAGTTTCAGAGTAGTACCTAAGAGGATGCACTCTGTCCTGCATCTAATCGGGAATCTGAGGTTTCTGGGGAATACAGTTTAGACTCAGTGACACCATCTAGGTCTTTTCTGTCTGCCTGCCAGTGAAATGCTACCCCTCCCCAATTCCCCTCGACCAACGCTCTGCCACAAGCTCTCCTGCATTTTGAGTAATAGGGTGTGGCTTGCCAAATCCAATCGAAAGCAAACCAACCATGGCTCCAGTGTTCCTGGTTGCACCCTAAATCCATTCTATCTGACACTTAACCAGGATATCTCATTAGAGACTGAAACCACTCCATACTCCACAGCCCCTACACCGTGTCTCAGAGGAGATATGCTTGGTTGAGAAGAAGCCTGCAACCTTGTACTGCCAGACAGCCTGATCTATCAAGATCCATATTAACACAGCAAGGGAAAAGGCAAGCTTGACGAATGAGATTGAATACGATATCCCATGCTAGAATAGCCTCTATTTAAATCTGTGCATAACATATGTCTAATATTACTTCAAGTCAACTCAGTTGGAACTATAAGAAATGGGATCCAATTCATGGACCACTGAGTCTAAGAAAATGTGACTGAAATATCAAATCTGTGATTTGTGGCTCCTGAAAGAGATTTTTTTTAACACACTAAAAATAATAACTTCAAAGATCAATCCCTGAAATTTCATGTGAATTAGCATGTAGCAAAAATGAAAGAGCTTGAAAGAGCAATTTAAAACATCTCATCTAATTTGGATGAGTAACAATTCTCTGGAAACTACCAACACAGACTCCAGTTTCTATGGTGACAGAACCACTCAGCAAGAGCCACTTGAACGATGGCTGATATTCAGTGATGTAGGATACCTTGCTGTGTGCATAGACGACAGATCCCAGGAGCTTCCAGGTTCCTCCTCGGCGGTCCATACGGATCATGCGGAGGATCTGGAGGAACCGGAGACTCCTGATGGCAGAGGTGGCAAAGACGTTCCCCTGTGTGCCAGCCGCCAACACTGAGATGGAGGCTATTAGCACCATGATGTCTGTGACATAAAGAAAACCAAAAGTGACTACATGCACACTCAGGGATTCTGAGACATAATGTGAGAGTCATGTTCAGTGGTGGCGTCACTTGCTGCTTATGTGCTTATTTCAAATAATCTGCACAATTCTGCATTTTCATTTTCATACACTGGCATCTGAGGAAAGTATTGAATAAATCTCTAGAAGTAAAAAATTAGTGTCAAAGTCTGATAAATGAATCATCTATAATATATATTGTCTAAAAAGTTCCTAAATGGGCTAAGGAGCACCTGGTTCTAGAAAGGTAACACTTTATAATAACTTTCATTAATAAGCCATTAACTAATGATTAATAACTATGAACAAATCATTAGTTCATGAGAATTTGAACATGAACAAATGTTTATAAATGACAGTTCATGTAGTTAATGATTGTATTCATTTTTGCAAATGTTAACAAATCATTATTAAATCATTAGTAAATAATTAGTAAATAATTAGTAAATCATTATTAAATCATTAGTAAATCATTTGTTAATGAAATTCTCATAAACTCGTGATTTGTTTACAGTTATTAATCACTAGTTAATGAGCTATTAATGAAAGTTATTATAAAGTGTTACTGAACCTTTAATTGCTGTAGACATTTTACAGCACTTGAAGGTCAAAAACAATGGCATAAAGGTCAGCAGCGAAGGTGTTTTTATATGCTATTGCTTCACTTTTTTTAACCATTATTTTTAATTTTTATGATGAGTACAATAAACACAAAATTAAATTGTTCACCTTTAAATAACTGTCACATGATATTTTGAGAGGCTTTAAGGGTTATAATCTACATATAGGAAGTAACGTATCAACAGTGCAGTTATAAGATATCTACATTAATGTATTTAGATGCTTAACTGACATTTCATATATATTGCTGATTTGTTACAGACAGTCTGTTGAGAGTTTAGTAATCATCTACACAGAACCATTCAAAACCAATTTGATCTAATAGTTCATTTGCTTACCTATGACACAAAAAGGTTTGCGAGCAAATTTCAGCCGGCCTCTCCATCCTCTGTATCGGCAGCAGCATCCTGCTGACCAAATTCTTACGATGTATTCAACTCCAAAGACCACGATCGTCACAACTTCCTACACACATGAAGAAACAGTGTAAAAAAGCAGTGCTGTAAAGCAGATCATTTATCACACTTTATATTCAACCCACGACCACATTAGTGAAAATGTCTCATCTACAATAGCCATTAAAGGAATAAACTTAAACATTGCTGTATTAAGTGTATAAACTTTATTACATAATAAACACAATAAAGGCAATACCAGTATGTACAAGGCATCTTCAGAACTCTGTTCATATTCCTTGATGGTTGAGAACACAGAAAGGACCAGACAGGAGAACACCAGCAGGAAACTGAAAAAGAAAAAGCAAACCGATTCCATTATACATTTGATACTCATTGTTAATGCTTGTTAACATCCTTGTTACTGACCAATTTGATTGTAACCATGAAGACAGGAAACCAGTGATAGGTGTAGTGAAACAGGAGCACAGCTAATACAGTGTTCTCAACATTAACAGTCACTCACAGAAGAAGGACAGGCTAGGAACACATCAAATTAAAGGTAATACAGTCAGTATGTCCTTCAAATGTCTCCGTAATCGTGCTAAATTAGTTTTTTTTTTTTTCACGACAGGAATCCTGCTGCGGTTTGTGAGGCTACTCGACAGATTCAATACGTTTCAGCAGAAAGTGCTGAGCTGGCCTATACAACAGCTAAGCAAAAGACATAAGACCCACCGCAGGATATCAGCCTACCTCTAACACACTACAGCCCTCTTCAGCTATATGAGAGTCCAGGAAAGGGGAAAAGACAATACAGTGTATTGACAGAAATGCTATAATCTCCACCTCATGGAGCACTAGACTAAAACAGAGTACAATACATCATACTGATACAAATAGACACAGATAGCCAGAGACACAGGGATCAAATTCTGCCTGTAAAGCATAAAGCAGGGCAGACTGTAAGTGTCTCAGATGTAGCAGAATAAATAGAGTTGTATATCGTTCTGTTCTGAGGTTACATAATAAGAGACAGGGTTACATCTTCAACCTTGCAGCATGCAGGTAATTAAATGACAGCATTGATGATTACATAAGCTGCATGTCTTAGCAACTTGACAAAATCAAAATATCAGCATTTTTACTTAACCAACTGAATGTAAAGGTGCCTGTAAGTATACAATTTTTCATATGTCACCCCTTTGCACAGCCTACATACATAGCAGTTTATACAAACATCTACTTTGCACTTTGGTCATTTTATCAGATCTACCTTATGCTTACTGTAGGTGTACTATGTAGGTTTACAGTTATTCATCATTCCTAATGAAAAGGGACTGCCACTTTATCAACACTCACAAGATATTATTATGGTGGATCATTCTCAGTACATCAGTGACACCAGCATGACTTTGGCATTATAGTCTGTGTTGTGCCATTATGAGTGGATCAGGCACAGCAGTGTTACTGGAGGTTTTACACAAATGTTAGGTCCAAAAATGGTTCTGTGGTCAGATACCTGCCATTGATGTTTACAGGATGATTACAGAAATTGTGCAAATGAAAAAAATGCCACTAATAAAACTCTAATACAGTTTCCACTGAACGATAAAAACAATAGACAAAACAAAACTTAAGCAGAGCAATTCAAATGGACTTTATGAGAAACTGTCTGCACAATGAAATCAATAAATTGTAAACACTTTAATGCAGAGCAGTTTAATATGAAAGGAGCTATTCAAGAGAAACATATTTAGCCAAAATTTTTCTCCCAAATGTGTGTAGTCAATCAACCCACCCATTCATTGACTCTCCCTGTCACTTGTAATGTCCTTAACTCTAGTAGGGTGCAGACTAACATACACTTCAATGCACTCTGAGGTAAACACGGGATACCCAGGTCTGATGGATCACCTGGCAGACACCTGGCCCAGCCATTACTTAGTAGTGCTGGGGAGAGTGCCATCTTACCCATCTTATCTTTTGCTTTCTTGGGCCCCAGCTCAATATGCTGTGCTAATAATCTGCATACATTGGATAAACTCATGGAAAACATCATGAATGCTATCCACAGCACACTCCAGTTCAGAGTGAGGTGCCTGGATATGTGAGGCGGGCTACTTTTTCATGGGCCACCTTGTAGTTAATGCACCGTAGTCTGCTGAGCCACTTGGGACCCTGGAAAATGTATTTTTTATCAATCAATTAATGTTAAAGAGTGTTTAAAGCTAAAGTAATATTTAAAAGTATCTTTTATATTTTTTGCTATTGTCAGTATCACAATTAAAAACTCAGAAGTCTCACTGATAACTTCTGGTAATATTTGCCTTGTAGACATCATGATTCCTGGTTCCCATCACCACCAGTGTAAATCACCACCAGTGTAAAAAACTACTCTCTACAATATATTCATATCTTACATCTCAAATGAACTACAAAATGTGTGTCTCATATTGTTGATGGTCCACTTGTTTGATATAATTATAATGAACACACCTGTTTTATTGTTTACATTACAGTTGAATAGGCTATTTTAACTTATTTCCATGTTCTGCCCAAGGTCCACTCTTTTCTACACACTTTTCCAACAAATATCTGGGGGTATCAGTATCTAAATGGTAGTATGTTTAATGAGGCCTAATTAGGCGAAGATTAGATTAAATGAAAACAACACACACAGACACTGAGTGTATGCAGCAGAATACATATTAGTGAAGAAGTGTGGGCCGTAGGACTTAGAGGTAGTCTGTTGATATATGAGCTAGGACTAAAGAACCTGGGAAATAATGATGGTAAGTTGTATAATCAGGTGTTATCTATGTGAGCCCATGCTGTTTTAGGATAACAGGCAATTATGTGTAAAATTAGCAGTGTGTTCTTCTGGGAAATAGTGGTATAGACCATTTATTGCAGCTTGGGATGTGTATTGGAATGTATTGAAGATGTACAGGTTCATTTGTAAGTCATTTCTAGGATCAGTTAATATGTTGATTGTATATAATTTTGCAAATATTCTCTGATGACTACTTTAACATAAAGAAATTATTCTCTAAATGCTTTTACAACAGTAAATGCATTTTCTTACCTGGGGATAGCTATAATTTTAGTAGTCACAATTTGTGCTTTAGTGTAGAGACTGGTAAATTGTAAGTGATCATTTATTTTCCTTTTATTTCTCACAGAAATGCAAGTATTTCCCATAATTTGATATAGTGTTATGATTCAGGTAGACTACATGCTACTTGAAAGTTTCTTTAGAAAATCCCAGAGAAGATCCACTTCCTTCCCTAAAGAACTCTACTGAAATAGGAAACTGAAGAGCATTTTTATGGTTTATAGACGCTTAACCTAATGTAAAGTTTCTATACCAAAAATATAGTGAATCTTTAAACTTTAAAAAGGTTATACATTTGTGTTTAATCATTATAATCACCATTATATACATGGTCTTCTACATAACTATTTAGTAGAAGGTTATTTAGAAAAACTATATATACTGTAAGTATAGAAGGTTCGTCTATAGCACAAAAACATTTAATTTTCAAGAATCTATGTGGGGAGGGCCATGTGTGTATAAGTATGCATGTCCCAAACATTGTCCTTTTTGGGTTAGTCTGAATAAACATTTATTCAATTACTTTATTTTAGGAATAACCTACTTAGGAAAGAAGTTTTCAGACATGGATTCTTTTTTATGCTACTTTGCCTAATCCATCTCTGGCTTCATTTCACCCAAGGTCTGCTTTTTCTTAAAATGTAGATTGACCTGATTATGACTTTCTCATATTTAAAGGGGACATATTATTGAAAAATCACATTTTTAGTGCTTTTACACCTATATTTGGCTACATGGAATCCCTACCAAACCACAAACTGTGACAATTTTAAATACAGTTAATACAATTGCTGCCTGGGTCTAAAAACATGATTATTGTTTTTACAGTTGGTTCAGGTAGTTTTCCTTATTATGAATGATGGATATTATTTTAATGGCAACATACAACTAATGTTGGCAGAAACATGAACTTGAGCTTTTATCTTCAAGTAAAGCCTCAGCTGTGAGTGAAAGTGCATTTGATCATTTTGTGTGCTGCTGTAGTCTTTGCTTTGTTGTGTCGTTTTTTTTTTTTTGTGCTGCAGTGAGATTGTTTTCATAGACTGTATCTGTATTTACTGAAAAAAATGTAATACCTACAAACACATAAACACATTGCCATAGAATAACATGTACTACAAACAATAAATAACTACATAAAGTCCCAGAAACCACAGGGGGAGGGGCTTATGCAGATAGGGTGCTTGGTGAATTCCCTGGTTGGCTCACATGCCTGCAATAATATACAGCACCACAGCATTATAACTCCTCATGTTATAAAGGCTTCCTACTTCTAATATCGGCCTGTTTTTGCAACAAAATGAGAACATCAGTGTAATTATCCATGAGTCCTGTTTTCTACCATTTAAAATAATGTTTAATCCACAGTGTAATGTCGCAAAATTAAACCATAACATTTAAATTTCTGTTGAAGATGGTAAATGGAGAGAAGTGCTGCTGATGCTAAAATGTATCTATTATATCATAATTAAATATAATTTACTTGAATGTATTTTCCAATACTGGTGCTCATTATTTTAAGCAGTTTTGGCAATGTTTAGCTTTTACTGGAGAACAGGAAAAGAGGATACTTGAGAATGATGTAACACATTATTAGTGATATTACTGCTAAAGTAGAGGCCCTTGAGGACAATCAGGGCCAACATGGTGGGTGGTGCAAATTTTTACATTGATGCACCCAAAATGTGCACAAAATTAAGCATTCGTATTCAACCTTGACTTTTATTCTTCTTTCTCAGTTGTTCTTATCAGGTTGTCCACAGTTGCTGATCCAAACAAAATGTAAATTTAACTTAAACCATTTACAGACATTCAGAGTTTGGTGTAGCAAACATTATCCAGTAAATTAGATGATTTGTCAAAGCCTTTAATTAAAGAGTAATGATTCAAAAACAAACACAAGTGACAATAAAAGACAATAACAGGGACAATGGGACAAACAGAGAAAGACTGACATAATTATTTAGTCTTTCTTTCACACTCTGTTTGAAAGTTAATATTAACCTCATGGAGTCTGAGGGTGACTCAGACACTCTGATGTAGTCTGACATGCCTTGATTTTTTTTTTTTTTTTTACAAATTACACCCATTTAAAATTATTTTTTCCAAAGTGTTACACTGGCTTTTGTTCAGCACAAACTCAGCAACAACAGAGTCAAAACAGTAAGTGTCATAAATCTATATTTTGTTTAAATCTGCTTTAAACTTAGACTTTACAATGTCATTATATGAATGACAGATTGTGTCATTTGGTGGGAAAAAATGTGCAGCTGTCTGACTCTGTGTCTGTACTTATTTAAGCTGCTCTCACAAATATCTAAAAATATTTTTTTATACAAGCTATATATATTTGAAAAGTAGACTTTTTACAGTTTCCGGGGTATGTTTTTTTTTGTTTGTTTGTTTCTAGGATGAAGTCTAGCAGAGTTCATTCATTCATTCATTCATTATCACACCCGCTTATTCCTAATCAGGGTCGCGGTTAGTCCCCTACCCCCTCACTGGGCGCAGGGCAGGGCATTACATTAATCAACTAAGCCCAGGACAGGGCGCCAATCCATCGCTGGGTGACAGACACACACACACACACACATCTATGGACAATTTAGATTACCCAATTCACCTGATCCCCATGTTTTTTTGGACTGTGGGAGGAAACCGGAGTCCCCGGAGGAAACCCACGCAGACACGGGGAGAACATGGAAACTCCGCTCAGATGAGGATTCGAACCCAAGACCCCAGCGCTGAGAGGCGAACGTGCTAATCACTAAGCCTAGCAGAGTTTTATCAGTGTATTTGTGGAATTTTGATTTTGTCCCCACCGTCGGGAATCCCAACTCTAGAAGGATAATAGTGAGAAGTGGACCAGCAGAAAATACTTAATAAGTGTTTTATTGATTCTCATACACAGTGATAAGAATGAGACCTCTGATCAATTTGAGGAACAGCGCCCAAGCTGGAGGATTTTAATTTGATGTGCAATGGCCATCAGATTTTGAGAGACACTTTTTCTCCTTAGTTCATCTGCTGACTGAACATTACACCACCATGCCTAACTCTAATAAGGGTGAAGACTAGAGAGAAGAACACAGTTCATCAAACGTCAAACCAAACATATAACACTAACAGAAGTTAAAATAAGTTTTTTAATTTAATTAGTTTGTATGAATTATTTACAAAATATCAACATCTAGCACTTATTTTTCAACCTCATTTCAATCTATACATCTGACCTTGTCTTGTCTTCAGTAGCCACATACTGTATGTCAGTGGAGCAAATTTCATTTTTTATTTGTCTAATAACAATAAATATAAAAAGTACATAAAACCAGACTCAGAACATAGTTAGAAGAGAAAGTGAAAGTACACAATGTCCAATGTGCTGGCACACAGAGGAATTTAATGAACTCTACCTGCTGTGCATTCTACTCAAATGCACATACTGTGCACGTATTATAATATTTCCTGAGATGCTGGTAGGAGGACTAATGCTGCAGAGAATTTAGAACTCTGCAGTTAACCCATCCATGCAGTGACACACACACACACACACACACACACACACACACTAGTGAACACACTAGAGGGTAGTGAGCACTAGGGCTGCCATGATTAGTCGACTAGTCACGATTATGTCGACTATTAAAATAGTCGATGACTAATTTAATAGTCGATGCGTCATTTTTGTTTTTTTTTTACTTTCTTTTTCTCTCCAAACTGCTGCGTTTTTCTCACCTTCCACTGCTGCGCCTGCCTTTCTGTCCTTGACATACATGCGCAGTAGTGGTAACCGGGGTATGCCGTGGATGATGTCACAGGACGTTATACAAACAGGCTCATCATGGCTAGGGCAAGGGAGCTCAAAAGAGTGGGATCATTTTAAGAAAATGAAAGAGAAACGTGTGCAGTGCAATATCTGCAAGGCAGAACGTGCCTTCCACGGCAGCACAACTGCGATGCACGAGCACCTGAAAAGGAAGCTGTTGTGCCTGATTGTGACAATGATGAAGAGGGACCGTCATTTCGTTGAGCTAAATTGCTAGTTAGCTGCTAAAATTAGCGTAAACAGAGAGTTAACTTGCTGCTTACTCATATTGATAGCTGTAAAAGTTAACATTAGTGATGACGATTTGATTCATCAGCCTTAGAACACATTCATGTGTTTTCTGTAACGTTATAACAGTCATGTGTTTGAATAGCAATGCTAATGTTTTCTAACGTTATGTTTCAGTGCTACGTTTACACTTTATGCTAAACAGTTAAATAATTGTTGCAGCAAGCTGCATATTTCATTAAAGGTTTAATGAACTATGGTCTTAATTGTGTTTATTTTTAGTTAGCATATAGCTGAAATCTAATGACGCTTATATAATAGCAGCTGCATTCTATTGCAATAAGCTGTATGTTTTTTATTCAATTAATGTATGATTCGATTAGTCAACTAATCGTAAAAATAATCGGTGATTAGTCGACTATAAAAATAATCATTTGTGGCAGCCCTAGTGAGCACATGTGCCCAAATTTGTGGGGAGCCACTGTCCATAGCACCCGGAGAGCAGTTGGGGGTTAGGTGCCTTGTGCAGTTTGGTCCTGTCCTGTCAGTCCCAAGACTGAATCTCTAACCACCAGGGCATGGCTGCCCCCTTAAACAGAGAAGTCAATGATGTGGCACAATTTCCAGATTTTCTTAGCTTTTACTGAGTTTGGGGAAATTAATGTCCATGATAATACATGCTACACATGCAAAACAAAACGATTAGGCTGAAAAATGCTAAAGTATAATAAGAACAATCAGACCAGATTTAGACCTTGTATTAATTCCTTGATGTATTTATGCTTTATTGAAAGTAAACAAACAAACTGATATAGCCTAAGATGTCCTTGGTTTGGAATTAGTTGCACATAATTACTATTATTTTCTGGTACTGCAAAATCACCATGTACTTCATTTGTTTTTCCAGTTGAGAGGTACCTTAGTTATCAAGGCTGAAACACGGCCTTCTGAGAGGTAACACTTAATGTGCAGTAAGGAGACAGGGGCATTTGGCCATTTAAAGTGACAAATAGACCCAGTCTGATCTGGTTGATTAACACTGGGTGAGTTATGACCTCAGAATTTAAGGAGAGATGGGGTGCCATAAATCGAGTTAGCATGGATCTACAGCCAATAGTCCTGGACAAGTTACAATCTCAAAGAGAGGCTGCACACCACAGGACAATCCAAAACCTTAAAACATATCAACAAGAAGCACAAAATCAATAAACTAGTCACTGTTCTATGAAAACAATAAATCTCAATTATTCCAAATTTTCTACATCATTTGAACACAGCAGGTACACTCAATATTGTATAGGTATTTCATTATTATTTCATTATTATGAGCCATAATAATGAATGATGGATCAAAGCCCAATATAAATACTTCAAAATCTCAAAAGTTTATTACACTAAAAGCATTAAAAGTTGTAAAATTACAATTTTGGAGACATATGTTTTTCTTTGGACAGCAACAAATGCTACCAAGGCTCTAGGTATCTCCAGTGGGATCTGAAACAAGAACATTTTTAGTAGTAATTCTCCCCACAATAAGGAGTAAGTGTCCTTAGATGTAACTATGATTTTTTTTCTCTAATACATTTTGTTCCTCAAAGAGGGAGGGTGTCTCTGTTGTCTGGTGTGAGTTCACATCATTGATTAGCCATTGATTACCACTGCAACAGCGTCACTGCTGGGAGAGAGAGAACATTTAATTTATTATTTCATCACCCAAAGCCTATCAGTTGTATCAGAACTAATAATATTTGCTACATTCATTGTGCTCTACAGAACTGAAATGGTCCAAGGCTGTTTGTGCTGGAAGACTTGACTGCTCAACTGATTTCTCACATCTCCACCTATCTTTCTTCATCTCTCCTTTATTTATTCTCTCCATCCAGTGGCCTCAGGCTCAGACTAATGCAGCCAGACAGCCTGGAAGAAACACTGCCCACTCAGCTAATGCTGTGTGAGAAAGAGAGAGAGAGAGAGAGAGAGAGAGAGAGAGAGAGAGAGAGAATGGTAAAGAGGAATGATATAATGATATAAAGCTGGGTGAGAATAGACAGAATAAGAACTTATGGGTTTAGGGACAAAGGAAGAGAGTGTGAAGAAAATTGAGATGGAGAGAAGCAGTGAATGCAGAATGGAAGAGTGAGAGATAGAATAACATTTTGTAATCTTTCCTTTCTTCCTTTGTATCTTAAACACAAACAACACTGTAATGCTATATCTGATGACAATCCATTGGCTTATGTAATACTGTAACTGAATAATACTACACCTATACCCAAAATTCAACATTAACTTCAGTAGCCAAAAGGCAATCTTATAATCTCATAAATGTCCCATTGTGCTGCTGCTGGAACAGAATTTACTCTGTCTGTAAGACTCAGAAGCAGAACAGGAGCTTTAATGTGAGGTTTACACCTGTTCAGTCTATATATAATGAAAGATTACATTGCATTGAAATTGTAGCTGTTTGTATTTAATCACTTAAAACTACATATAAACATATTGTATTATTTACTCAGAAAAGTTAAAAACTGTTGAGAAAAACAATGATTTTCATATGTATTTTATAGATTTAAATGAACATGTTTCAATGTTTGTCAAGGTTTGAAGTATTCTGGCAACAATAAGAAGTAAACTGTAGTTCATTATTTATGGAATTTTTTGTTTATCTCCTGAGTTGTGGTTTCTACATTTGAAATTTGAGGCATTGTGTAAAAGGTATGTTCTCATAACTTCATGTTAAATCATTTGAGAATCCTCTACAACTCTTTTCATTACTCTGAATATGTTTCAAATTCTTTATGTGGTAAATCAGTGAAGCTGCCACATGTTTTAATGCACTCTACCTGCTGTGCATTCTACTCAAATGCACATACTGTGCACATATTATGATATTTCCTGAGATGCTGGTAGGAGGACTAATGCTGAATGCAGCAAAGTAAAACTACATCCTCAGTAAAAAGGTGCTAAACTATCACTATAGCAGTGCTATTACTTTCACTGCAGAACTCTCAATGGTCCAAACCTTAGTTAAGGAATATAATTGAACCATTATAGTTTTGTAACTTAAGAGACAAAAATACTCTTTTTTCAACACTGTAAGAACAACAACAGCACAAAAAAAAATAAAGGATGAAAACTCCTCATTATACAAAACAATAAAAAATGCAATAAGTCAGAAGAAAAAAACTGTTTTTCAGGAAAAAAATTTTTTATGGGACTAATTTTACAGGAAAAATAACTTCTATCACTTGTAGAACATAAATGGTTTAAAATCAAGGCAGGACAGACAGTGTAAAAGGATCTAAAATAGCAGTCAAATAGAGTCCTGGACTGCAGTATTAAAAACTGCTGGGTGGCCACTATAGTCTTTTGAATAACTTTGCGGTAAGTGATTATAATTTAATCCAGTAAAGTCAGGTTTCCCTAGATAATACAATGGTGTCAAAATATTTCCTACTAAAATATATTCATGAATGTGAATATGGGTGTGACTGTATAATAAAAAATCATTATAATTATAATTTTTTTATATTATATATTTTATATTACAATCAGTTCTTTTGCTTCATAATTTTAATTTTGATCCTCATTACCTTATTTAATACTTCTGTTGAATAATCAGCACTGTGCTCAGCACTGTATTAGTATGCTGAAAATCATTCAGTATTACATGTCTGAGGAAAAAATATGCAAACCTTTAGGGGTTTTTTTTATATTTTGGGTTTAGCAATTGATTCAGGGGTTGTCAATCAATGGAATGACAATCAGTTGTTAGTGAGTGCCCTGTTTTATTTAAAGAACAGGGAAGTCACAAAGTCTGATCTTCACAAAATATTTGCAAATGTATCATAGCACAAACAAAAGAGACTTCTGAAGACCTTAGAAGAAGAGATGTGGATGCTCATCTATCTGGAAAATGTTCAAAAGCCATCTCTAAATATGTGTCATAATTTGAAATAGGTTTGCTAGGCTACAGGTTAAAATCACTGCAGATTCAATTATGTACATAAGCTAATATTAGCTGCTAGTAATGTCAAGCCATAATGTTCTATTGCAAAGTAAACTTGCTAGCATTTCTCAAGCAGCCAGCTAGCCTAGCATTAGCTACTACACACCTTAAACAATCTAGTGCTGTCACTTATAATATGATCACGATTATAATTATTATTATTAACATATGATTATTGCTTGTGACAGATAGTGGCATGTTAGCTAGATGCTAAAAGTGATGGCTACCCTGGAAATGTAGCTAAATTTAGATTTATCCTACATAACACAATCAACATCCTATTTTTTATTAAAATCAGTGGGATTAACTAAAATCCCAAATTCTTCTCATTTTTGTCAGTTTGGAAATCCCAAAAAAACCGAATGTTTGAGAGCTGTATAACCCTATAATGGAAGACTACTTCTTCTGTTAAAGCATTCTAAAGCAGTCATGGAAAACAATGTGGTACTCCCATGGCTGCATAATGTTATTACCACAGTATATTCTAATATATATGATATTTGACAATATTATACAAAAATATTATTATATTATTACACTTTCTACATATACCATAATACTTTGGGAATTGTGATTATATATATATATATATATATATATATATATATATATATATATATATATATATCAGTGGCGATTGCTCTAAGACTGCAAGGGAAGCTCAGCTTCCCCTAAAATGTTAAAAAATAAGTGATCAATAATATACTGTTGTGTGTACATGTCATTGACTAAATATGCGCTACAACGCGCTCAACTTTTGTTCAGAATCAGCTTCTTATCACTGGTAACAACGTGGCTTTCCTCTCACTCATTCACGCAGCTTCACAGTGCTTTAAACAGGGTGGATGCTGAGCGTCCACAGAGTTCAACAACAAAGCAAAGAGTGCAGCGAAACGAGACGAGTCATTGGATAAATGCTGGGCTTTGTCCTGCCCATCGGACGCTCAGCGTCTCTGGGGGTCTATGGGGCAGTGGGCTGGCCTCAGCTGGCCCGGACGCTCAGCTTCTGCATGACGATTGGATGATGTGTCTGAGGCTGAATCCCTTTTTGATTGACAGCTAAATGAGCGAATCAGCGATCTTTTGGTGTAAACATACGTGGGAGCATTTTTTAAATTTTCATTCTGTTCTGAGTTGAACCGAAGACTTTCCTAATCCTCTTAGCGGCATTTTCTTTGTTAAAAACGACTAGCGACAAGTTGAGCTTTTATTTCTGGTGTTTTTTTGTAGCTGCTTGTGTTTGGAGACTGACTTCTATCACTCTTTCTGACTTCTATCGCAGTTTCTGTCCAGCGGGAGCACTCACAAGCGGACACACTTCACACTAGCCTCGCGCCAGTAAAGAGCTTCTCCTGTTTTTAAAGCGGTTCAAGTCTTACACCGGCAACACCATGAGCCAAGGCCGTTTAAGCAGTCTAGCTCTGCTGGCCATTGAGAGGACACTAGTCAAGTCCCTGAAAAAGATGCCTTGTTGGTATGACAGGGTCACAGATCATTTTCTTGAAAAGGAATGGAGGGTAGAATTTACGTATAAATAAACCGACACATTTTATGATGTAGGCCGGAATTGAGCTTCCCCTCCTTGAAAGACCAGCATCCGCCACTGATATATATATTGAATCACTGAATCTGTTTATATTAGCATTATTGTATCTAATGCTAATGGAACTATTTATTACTGTACCACTTCCACTACTGCAGTAACCTTTATCCTGCCATTCCACTGTACTGAACTATGCTATTACCTCCATGGTATTATCCAAAAACTATATATTGATTTTGTCATGGTAAGATTTTGCAAAGACAACTTTTGCCAACAACATCAATAAATAAATGCTTGTAGTTTATATCCAGGCATATGTACAAAAAACACCAACCATAAGCACATCAGTGGAAACATTAATGTGTGTTATACAAACTTTTTGGTATAAATATAGTGGAAAAAACACCACCACTTCTCACATCATTGTTATGTACCAAAATATGATGCCAACGGTTGCTTGCTGTTATGCAACATGGTTTGCAGTGGCATGTAAATGCAGCATTAGAGCTGAGAACTGAGCTTTAAGTTTACCTGGTTAAATCAATTTGTATTAAGTGTGTTACATATTACACGTCCTTTATTTTACCAAAGTTTTACCAAACATTTTATCCATGAACATCTGACAGAAACATTATCACAAGTCATCTTAATTCACATCACATTTTCTT
Source organism: Crenuchus spilurus (assembly GCA_036984385.1). Taxonomy (NCBI): domain Eukaryota; kingdom Metazoa; phylum Chordata; class Actinopteri; order Characiformes; family Crenuchidae; genus Crenuchus; species Crenuchus spilurus. The sequence goes on from BRDA01023698.1 coordinate 63,301, forward strand.
GTACTGCATTGATGTTTTAGAAATCCATTTAGTTCTGAAGTATCCCGCTTCCTTACAGGCACAGTCTGAAGTTAGAGTCTGAGAGGGTGAAGCAGTATGTTTAGTCCCCCAGCGCACACTCCCTTGATTGTGTGTGAAGTGTACTTTTGGCCTTAGCCAAACAAATGAGAGTGTGACCATGCATGTTTTTGTGCTGTGTGTGTACTGAGATCAGTCTTGAACTTCTCAGCATTAATTTTAATTTAATGAGCTTCTGCAGTAGTATTTAATGAGTGTTTACTGGTGTGTATAACCTCTGATGTTGGCTAGCATGAACAGCCTGAAAACAAAATGGCACATCACCCTCTCTTTCACTGAAACAAATCAACATATATATCAACAACATCATAATGAAACAGTATTTAATCTAGGCACTAATCAAATTACTAGAATCTAATGTTCCACAATCCTTTTTATGTATTTATGTTTTAGAGATGTGGCAACCAAATTGTACGGCCATAACAATTAGGCCTTTATCAAAGTCTGTCAGATCTTTATTCCTGCATGTTTCTATCTCATCCAACACAACCATAAGAACTGCTTGTTTTCTTAGACAAATTGCAAAATAACAAAGTTCTATAAATCAGACTCATTCACTGCCCATTACATGTTACACTCCATGAACCGTGAGGCAAAAACCACTGAACCAGTGAAATGATTATCAAATTAGGTGTGTATTTGAGGTTAAAAACATGCAAATTCAAATGTTAATAATATATTGAATAGAATAACAATACAGAAACTTGTTAAGTGCAAAATGAATGTATTGCACCCCTTTTGTACATATATCTACAAACGAACTGGTGGTTTATTACTGAAAATATAATCATTTTTGGTAAATGTATGTTTAATGTAATGAAATAGTAATAGGATTAAAACAATAAGCAGTGGTTTATCAATTATTAGTTGTAGTTTTAATGAACTGAAAACCCCCACCTAATTTGGATACAGTTTTTCTACATTGTATATATGTGTAATATATATACACAATGTATACAATGTAGAAAGACGGTAATGCCTCTTGCTTTTACAAACAACAGCATACTTACTGCCAAGATAAACTGTTTTAAATAATGATTTAGGCACTCTGTACATTGGACTATGGCGACCAAGATAAAATGGAAAATAAAGACCAGAAATTAAGACTCTAAAGCTTAGTACTGCTGCTGTAAGAGCATTCCTCTGTGCAGGAGAGGGGAGAGGAACACTGAGGTATTAATGTGTCTCCCAGGAGTGTGTGTGTGTGTTTGTGTGTTTGTGTGTGTGTGTGTAAGTGTGTCTAGAGTGGTGCCCTCTCCTTGACACTCGGAGCCGACTACATTGCTGCATATCCAATATATACCCAATGACATGGCTACCATCACTATCAACTGCTCTAGAGAGAAGAGAAGAAAAGAGAAGATAAGAGAAACGAAGGGAAGCAGAGAGGAGACATGACAAGCAGAGAGAAGAGAAGAGAAGAGAAGAGAAGAGAAGAGAAGAGAAGAGAAGAGAAGAGAAGAGAAGAGAAGAGAATTATATTTGACCTGGGTCTATGTCATAACATCACAAATTGTTCTGTTACTTACTCTCAAACAATATCATTTAAAATTAGTATTAAGCTTATCCAGTCGATTTAATATTGGAACACTGTGTTCATGTACTTCTGGCTAACAGTGATTGTGCAGAGGTTTCCCTCAGGGAAAGAGGATGATCTAAACATTTCCAGCCAGAAAAAGCCCTCCATGAGCAATCAGTGATATCACAGGTACACACAGCCCACCTAGTCGTGACACTCCATTAGAGTTTCCACTGCCTACAGTTTTACACACATACACACACACGTACACACACACGCACACACACTTACTCATAAACATTCACACACATTTCTCTCATTTATACAAATCCTTTGGCATTTATACTCTGAATGTAAGCAGAGACAGACATGCACATGTAAAATGTGGGCAGATCTATTGTGGAATGAGTCAGAATTGTAAACAAACACAGAAAAACCCCAGAGTCACCTTGTCCTGTTTGTTTTTTTTGACAATGACAGATTGACTGAGTAAAATGACAGACAGTTCACAATTTTACAGAAAAAAATATAACTGTCCTTGGAGTGTGATGGAGCTTTCTGTATAAGCAAAGGTGACAAACCTCA